>JACXGJ010000513.1:107653-121338 GCA_016801105.1 Esox niger | reverse complement strand
AAGATTTTCAAGGGGGTTAATGTCAGGTTACTGGGTGGCCATTACAAAATTGGTAGTCTGTTAAACAAAAGTGTGTGGATCTGCTTTGGATCATTGCCAATCCAGAAGATCCGGACAATGCCAGAGGTAGCAGACTTTGGTCAAACATTTCTTGGTTCCTGACAGAGTTCATGATGCCATATATCCTGACAGGATTCCTACGGTGTTTGGAACAAAAACAGCCCCTCAAAATAACATCCACTACCATATGTCAAATTATGCAGTGTTTTTCATTTCAATACTATCCTGCTTTGCCAATTCCACTTCTCATGTTTGTAGCTAAAGTCAAAATTACTTCTGAATATAGAACCTGGTTACAACCAAAGTTCCAGATACTCAACTTATACTCTTATCAAGATAGATTTTTCTTCTGGCAAGACATCCATCTAACTTGCTGGCACTGAAGTGGCATCTATTGTTTATCTGAACTTCTTTGTATTTACAGTATTATGACCTAGGAGATTGGCATGTGTGTCACCTCATATTTATACCCAAGTGAAAGTGAAACTCATGGCATTTACTAGAGGTGTCTATAGTAACCGATGTGGTGTTTATTAAGAATATATTCTTTATTTATTTAATTATTTTACCTCAATTACAGGTTAGATTTCTTTCATCACAAAATGTAGTGCCATGTTTTTTTTTTGAGAAATCAACAATAAGTACTTAAGTTTTAAGAATACATCCCAGAACAAGAATATATGTTCCAAAAGCTTCTAAAGCAAAGACATGATACATTATCCATCAGATTCCCAAATGTTATGTACGTTGATGAAAATAGCTTTTAGGAGATATAGTTCCAAGATGCCCTTATCCATGTAAGGTGTTTTGTTTTAATGCATATTTCAGTCTATTTACAAGGCTAGAACATGCAAACAATTAAGAACATGTAAACACAGCCAGAAGAGGACTTGTCACCCCTCTGAGCCTGGTTCCTCTCTAGGTTTCTTCCTAAATTTTGGCCTTCTTAAGGAGTTTTTCCTAGCCACTGAAGTTCAACACTACTGTTTGTTTGCTCCTTGGGCTTTAAGGCCGGGTGTTTTGTGAAAGCACTTTGTGACAACTTCTGATGTACAAAGGGCTTTAAAAAATACATTTGATTGATTGAAGTTTGGTCACAACTGATTCCTAAACTAACACTGAGTGGAAAACCAAGCTGCTTAACTCTTACATAAAGTCTGAACTAAAGCATACATTGTAATGATAATCCAAAAATCATGGTTATATTTGGAAAAGTATTATTTTTTATTGTTGAATGCAAAGATTCACCTGATTGTGGAAAAACCTTTGGACAGATTACAAACTATTTTAAGACTCATTCAAATATTGGGAAACTGAAGCTTGTAGAAGATGGTGGTTTGTGGTTGTGTGATTAATGCTGAGATGACTTCCTGTCTGGAGGTTATAAGTGTTTTTAAGGCTTCTTCCTGTCTGTAAGAGTCCCCTGCTGGGGAGCTGTGTTGGTTTAAGGGTGAAAGGGTCCACTAAAAGGACATGTGTCAAATATAACACATCCTTTTACACACTGCACTCTCAGTGCCCTCTATACTGTATTGTTACCTACCAACTACGTTTTTTCTTTTAGTAACTTTCAGTTTCTGTATTGATTCATGTCTGTACAGCAAAGTACAAGTGACCACATTGGATTTGTGTGCTCAGACTGTCTCACACTTGTCAGTATGCTGAAATGGCTACTCTAGTTGTCATGGTAATTGTGGGTGTGTCTGCAGTGGCATGAGCTGAATGGTGAAGCTCATGCATCTTCTCACACAAAAGTCGTTATGTAGCAAGATAAGGTGGCAACAATGCCTGCCATGCTTGATATTTGTTTAAATAAATACAAACTAAGTATTTAAAAAAAGAACACTTGGAATGATGTGTTTCTAAGCAATTAATAAACTTGTTAAATACCATATCAAACTGTCAACGTGTTGAAAGACTGAGATGGAACTATTCAGACACAATGGCCATGGTTTTGTATCTGATTTCAAATAACATATTAATGTGGTTTAAATGTGTGTTTTCTTGCCTGTTGGCTGCTCATACTTCAGGAAAACGATCTGATTAAAATCGGATACATAAAAGAAGTTGGATTGCAATCACTTAAACTAATGGAGCTAGCTCAGTTCTTTATTTCTTAAGCTAGCTGAATTGTTTTCTTAATAATGTAGGGATAATGGTAAATTCATGTTCGCTAAACAACTCCACCCAATTCTTCCTACTTATGTCGCTCTGTTTTCAACTCAAACTGGTTGTTTCAGCTGGACATCCCATGGTCCTGTTACAGTGAAGCTGTTATTGTTACATGGGTGGCAAAATAGCTAAACGAAGAGCTTAATAATGGCATCCATTTTCTATGAATAGCCATTCTTCCTTTTTAGATGCTAAATGTTCAGCTCCTTGTGGCTAGCTGCAAGTTATGTCTTGTGGTGGTTATGGTGCCGACTACAGTAATCGTGTCTTGATTACACATCCTGTTTTTCCCCTGGTGTGTGTATGACTTGGCTCCCAGCTCAACGGGCTGTTTCCCCAGCTGTGTGGAGTAAGGTGATGACTAGCCAGGGGAAGGAGCAGAGCCCTGAGGGACAACTGACAGCCACCACCATCCTTGCATCCTTCAATTGTCCAAACTGATAACTATCAGTCTGGATAATTTTTATTCAAATAAGAATCCAGTTTTAGCCTCTTGCCTCCATTCGTCAACACACTTACCAGTCCAGATTCCTCTGGCATATTGTTACTGAAGATAAACTATGGTGTGCTGCTTTTTGAGATGTGCTCTTTGATGATATTATCTGCCATCAGAAAATAGTGCCTGGTTTAGCTTCTTTTCCATTTGTTTATAGTCACTGTACCTGTTTGTCACGTCTCTTTCATGTTTCTGATCATCCGAAGAGAATTGCAGCATTTATTTTAATTTAACGATCCTTTGTGCATGTAACCTAAATGTTTATGAAGACGATACTCCACAGGAATGCTGTGTTCGTGCCAACATGTCACAGTATGTCAATCATTGTCTGTATGTGCAACTGACAACTAACTACATTGTATTTTGTGGGGGTTTCAGGAGTGTTTGTAAGTAGAAATTCTCAGTTGTTTTTTAGTCCGTTCAACTTAGTTAGGGAAGGCAGCCTTGTGCGTGATCATTGAAGGCAGCCTTGTGCGTGATCATTGAAGGCAGCCCTGTGCGTGATCATTGAAGGCAGCCCTGTGCGTGATCATTGAAGGCAGCCTTGTGCGTGATCATTGAAGGCAGCCCTGTGCGTGGTCATTGAAGGCAGCCTTATTTAATGCTTAACTGGCAAATAGGAGCATTTAGTGTTTATGTCCATGTACTGTATTGAGTATTATTCTGGATACCTAATTTTTAGTTTCTTAACATATTTATTTACTTGGCTTCCTGACCTCTTTGGGAAACTAGTTCTCAACTGTTCTTTGCGGCATGACCAGTCCAACCAAGGATTGTTTAGTGGCTATTTTCAGCTGTTAAGTTCAGTTTGACTTTGTGTGAGTGACTTTGTTAACAGTGGTTTTGAAATCGACTAGCAAATTAGTACACCTGCTGCCGGGCCAGCACGTAGTTTGATCTGGTTGCTTGCTATTTAGCTGGTGGAATATATAAGTGTCTCTGCCAACTGATGCCCTAATAGCACCACGTTTGCTTTACACCCGCTATCCCTGGGCTAAACACCGATGTGGTTTGTTTGGCTATATAACGGCACCATCATTAAGGAGCTGATAGCCAGCAATTGCCTAGCGTCTATATTTGTCCTACTTTCATTACACCAAAATTATGACTGCATTTATTTTCCACCACCCAGTTAAGTGTGGATCTAAAGCACATGGATAATATTGAAGAGCCTCTTGGTTGAGTCGGAGTAGATGCGTCTTTCCCACTGGCACGTCATTCGGACAAATCTGGAAGTGAGGAAAATGGCGCATCTACATCAAGCTGAAGCTTCTCTGAACAAGAGATGGATTACCTTCCTGAAATAGAATTCCTTTCCTCTGCTTAGTTAGTACTGCCTTGACAGACAAAAGGTAGCTTCCCTCGAGGCAATCAAACACACTGCCACCAAACATGATGTTGAATATCCCACAGCCCTCCCACCTTCCAAGAATACTAGGATGGATAGAATATCCTCTAAATATTACTCCTTACCTGTCCAGTGTTGTGTTCTGGCCTTTGCACACTGTCTTTCTGTTGAGTCCCCGGCTGTCTTTCTTGGTTGAGCCGCTGTTTTCCCCTTTGTCTGTGACTGGGGTTATCAGGTTGGCTCAGCTCCCCTCCCCTGGAGTCTTCCCTGACTGAACACGTTGACCTGACAGCTCGGACCTCTTCTTATTCTGACCTAAGCGTGCACATCACAGCACCCCATCCACTGCTTCTGTAACATACTCAGGGTTCTCTTTGAACACAGCTTACTTATTCTCCATCAACCTGACAAGCTAAAGATCTTTGTGACACCCAGGTGAAACGGGGCACCTTTGACAGGGAAAAGCTAAAGGAGTTCACCTGGCTAAATATGCCACTCTGACCCCCTTGTGTCCTGCTGAGGGTTCTGAGGGTCAAAGTGCACGAGACCACAATGGCTGGCTAAACAACATGGGTGTATATTATAGGTCAGGTTTGTGGTTGGATTCAATTCAAGTTGTTAACCACCGTTCACCTCAAAGATGCTTATTTATTTATCTTAGGTTTGCCATTAAAGGCATATCCGTCATCTCAACTTGTCCCGGACCCACAGGTGTAGGCAAAGTTTATCAGCGTTTTTGGAATAGGTGCGTTCGTAAGTATTTTGTCGTGTGTGTACACGTGTTGGAAATGAAAGCATTTGACGAATAGAATTCCATTTTGGTACCTGCTCACATGAATAATGCCGAATACTTACTGACCACCAACAAAAATATTTTGGGTATTTTCTTGGGAGTCAGACCTGTCGACACCGCCGTTTCTCTGTTTTATCGGCTAACAAATTCGATACAACAGGGATGAGGTCCTCTTGCCCTTGCCTCCATTCATATAGGGCGATCATGTCCTGGTCAGGTCAGACAGTACGTCTACTGTGATGTATCATAGCTGCCACCAGTCTCTGGCACAGCAAACGTTTGTTGTCTTTTAAGGCTATACATATTCCAAGCAAACTGAACTCCGGAGCAGATTTTATGTCATTAGTCAGAAGATGAGTGCCACACAAACATTTGGAACCAAAATTCAGGGGAGAGCTTCAAAAGACCTTCATGCAGTATCCAAAATTAACTTTTTGACTCACCTGCCAAGGGGACTGGTAAATGCATATTTTTTTACTGGCCAAAATAATAAATAGCCTTTTTGTGTCACACAGAACAACTCATCATCACAACAACTCATCATCAAAGCTTGTGCCTCACACTGTAGCCAGCCTCTTGAAACTCTTATAGCCTAACCTCCATTTCTCACAAAACAATTCTTCCCCATCTTAATAATATTTTAAAACAATACTGAAATTTTCCATGCATATTATTATTTATATTTTTTTTAGGGGTCCCCAACCCTGTGCATGGAGATTACTGTCCTGGTAGTTTTCACTCCAAAGACAAGTATATGAAGCATCATTCAGTTATTTACTCTCCAGATACTATAAGTCAGGTGTGCTAAGTTAGTTGTTGGAGTGAAAACCACTTGGACAATAATATTGAAATGAATGAGGTATTATGAATTTATATTTAACATTTTATTAATAGGTTTTGACATTGAAATGTTTAGGCTTTGTTGTCACCTTGCTAACACAGTTTCCATTCATGGCCTCCTACTCTGCCTTTTTCCATGGTTTTACAGGAAATAGTAATGGGTGGATTTCAATGTATTTTCATTATTTTCTTCTTGAGCGGGTAGAAGAAAGGTTTAGGCGTTCCGCCAAGAGTTTCAATGGCAGAGACATCTCTGAAAATTTAGGAGCCAAATTAGCATCTCAGTTCGCCAATGTGATTCAGTTCCCAACGTTCACCAAAGAGACATTCGCACACTCTCGTTTGCGAATGTACCATCACTAGTAGCTAGCAGCAGACTGGTGTCAAGTGAGCGATGTTGAGTAGCTGATGACCTCTAAGATAAACAGTGCCCCGAAAACCTGGAGCACAAGAGACAGTCTGTGGCTGGCAAACATGAGTACATTTTTCCGAGCCATCATGCTAGTTATTTTATTGCATGACTATTTTGCTAAAAAAAAATTCACGCCAGTGTAGCCTTCTAAGATTTACTTACCAAACAGGAAGTCTTCCTGCGTTTTACTCTTGGCATGTGTTCATTTCAGACGCTTCCCTTATGCATTCTCGGTTTATCCTTCATGGACACAGTTCTTTCCCCAACTGCTTGAAGGTTACAATACGTACGAACACCGCATTCGTTCCAAAGGTCATTCCCATAACCTCTATTAGTGAAGAGGTAGATTTGTTCCCTTTCCCGGCTTGGCTCCTCAGCTCACCAGAGCAGCCACCCCTTAACATGTTATGTCTGGTTTCTGCAATAGTCATCTAAATGGACAGGAATAAGCTATTCATGGTTAGTGGTTAAGAAAATTGGGATTTTCCATGGGAAACCTTTTTGCGGCCTAAAAAAAGGTTTTTTCTATCCCCCAAATTTGTTGTCGTTTCTGTGTGAAGCGGAACTGAGAAGTTGAGTATGCGAAAGCCTGCCTCGTACACCCACTTCCCCAGCCCACAACCGAGATTCATTGACTTGGAAAACCTGAGACTCCTTGAGAGTGTCGCAAGCTATCTGTTAAGGTTTCTTCCAGGTGTATTCTTATTACTTAATCCATAGGTTTTCACAGAATGAACCCAACAAGCACCCTTCATATTTTATTAGAGTGATAAATTACCTTTCTTGTCAGTCAAGCCAGGGAGAATAATTGCATGGTGGTTGTCACCCACGGTGATGAATGATCAGTCATTGGGGAACAAATTAACAGAGAGTGCTCAGATGTAATGGCTGTTGTTTTACATTTTAAATTGCCTGGGAGCGTTGACTGCTGGTCGCTCGTTTTTACTGTTAGGCCCTTTTGGCCCACCTCTTAGCCTTTAGTGCTTCTGTTGGCAGTTTAGACTAATGGAGAGTTACCTACTGTAGGTTATATGTCTCTGTTTCTGTGTCAACATTCTTTGAAGAGATTGTAATTCTGATATATTCTCACACTTTGACAAAATAGTAGGAAATGTTTACTGAATTGGTTGGCTTGCAAAAAAGTGGTAATATAATTGGAACAGGTTTTTGAAGAATTGCTTGAGAAATGGCAGGCCAACATATAAGCACAACCTAACCTGCCTTCTAATGCCAGAGTCATAACCTTTGTGATTAAACCTGACATCTATGACCAGCTGCGCTGGATTCAAACACATTAACATAGATACCTTATCCTGACTCTATTTCCATCTTAAAATGGAACACTAACACAAACACTATCCAGAGATTAGATGAGAGAAGAGAGGAAGAACAACTGAGAAATCTGCCCTGCCGGTTTGCCCGCCAAGCAGTGAGCGGTCTACCTCCTCAGAACCCCCCCTTTACATTTTCATAATTGTGTGCAGGACATGAGAGGCCCGGGAAGTGATCATGTCATTTTATTTCCACCCTGCTTGGTCCTCTTTACAAGCTGCGTACGAATGGTTTGCCAAGCCCTGCCAAGCGCACATGGGCCAGTGACATCTTTTGATCAGGGTTGTCGCAGACGATCAGCGGAGACTGACAGGTAATGGATACCCAATGACAAACCAGATCTACTAGCAGGATGGGAGACTATGCCGCACCTGCCAGGTTCCCATTAGACTGGCCCTCTCAGTGGGGCTGCCTGCCTGCCTGCCTGCCTGCCTGCCTGCTGACACCCACCACCCCCAGGGCCCACATCAGATCAGAGCCCGCCGCTAGCTGTCCAACCACTCCTCCTGGAGATTGGCTGTTAGCATGGGAAAGGGGAGTTATTTCAGCAATGACATTTCTGTTTAGACTGGACATGTTTGTGTTTTTGTGGGTAAAGGCATCTGATGGGGAAAGTGGGCCTGCTGTGTGTAAAGACTGTAGGCTAGCCTGCTTATGTATCTGTCATTTGTATAAAAGATAGTTTGAACACCTTTGCTCATTCTGTCAGAGAGATTTTAGGATGTTTTCAGGGGGCGGGGGATCTGTCCACAATAGAAAGGATAAAAAGGGAAAGGACAGATGGAAGAGGCTGAGTCAGGGTCCACACCAACCACTCAGCACCAGGGCTGGAGCCATTTCAATTCAGGAAGTAGACTGATTCTCGGAATTCTCTTTCAATTAGAACACATGGGACTGTGGAGTTGAGTAAATGTTTGGGATTTGAGTGTAACCTCAACCCTTCTGGGGAAATGCACATATACAGTCACTCATGCACACGGGCATGAAAAACCTATCACCTGTTATGGACACACCAAGAGACAGCTCCAAAACACATTCCCACCCTGCCTTCTGCGATACTTGTACCCCATCACTCTTCATAATCTCCTGTGACTAACTCACTTCATTCTAGATGACTTTGAAAGATTTAATTCTCAAACATTTTAAATAGTCTTATCGTCATCTTTTAGTAATGAGTGAAAGTTCCTTCTTAATGTGGATTTTGTGTGTATGTGCCTGTATGCCTGTGTGTGCGCGCGTGCGCGTGTGTGTGTGTAAGGACACAGAAGAGGCAGATGAAGAGGCGTCAGACATATTAAGTGACAGATGGAGGTTGATCCAACTCATTTATTACCCCAGAGGAGAATGCCATGGCGTGATTGGGCCTCATTAATTTCAGATTTAGCTTTCATTTCAAGCTGTTGCGCCGTGAGATAAATAAAAAGACACATTATATTTTTGCCAAGATATTTCTTTTGAGTTTTTCCCCACAATAAACAAAGGAAATGAGAGTGAAGAGCAGCACTGGTTAGTTATGTGCGTCTAGGGTAGTATACAGTCTAGTCTGGGTGAAAAACGACACCTTAATGGTTGATGAGGTGAAATAGGAGGACTGTAATTCCTCAACTCGGCTACCTGACAGATGGCTCATTTATCCCTGCTAGTCCTCAGGCACCCGTACAAGAGAAACTTTCTCTACAGTAGTTTGAAGAACACCCTGTGTTCACTCTCCTTTTTTTTTCTGTTTTCCCTCCAGCCTATTCTCCAGAGGAGTTGGAGGAGATGAAGGAGCATGTGTTGGAGGAGGAGGTGGAAGAAGAGGACACGGACCTCCCAGAGGAGGGGGAGAGCTCAGAAAAAGACCTCTTTACCACGGAGCCACCAGCTGACCAGGTTTCAGTCGCTGGGACGGAGCTCTCTGCTCCGGAGATGGACAGCGAATCACACGTGAGCGAAGCCAGCGACCTGCTGTCAGACTTTGAGACGGCGTCATTCAAAGCCGAAGAGGTGCCCGTCAACCAGCCCCCGAAAGAAGCAGGGTTGGGAACACCCCCTGGCGTCAACACTCCCTTGGCACAGGACACCCTAGAACAGATGAAGGCAATCTACTCCAGTTTTCTAACCAACTCCTACTGGTCACCCCTGAACTTTAACCCCACTCCGGCACAGACTCTGACACCAACCGCCGTGGAGAAGCCACCGCGGACTAGCAGCGCTAGCAGTAGCAGTAGCTGCAGCAGCAGTTACGACTGGCACCAGTCGGCAGTGGCCAAGTCCCTGCAGCAGCGGGCCTCCCAGAGCCGCCACGCTCCCTCCTCAGAGCCCAGCCTCTTTAGCACGGTGCAGCTCCACCGGCAGAACCCCAGACTGTATGGCAACATCTTCACCGGCGCCAGCAAGTTCCGCTGCAAGGGCTGCAGCGCCGCCTACGACACCCTGGTGGAGCTCACGGTGCACATGAATGAGACCGGCCACTACCGCGACGACAACCACGAGAGGGGCGCCAACGGATCCAAGGGCCGCTGGTCCAAGCCTCGCAAGCGCTCCCTGCTGGAGATGGAGGGCAAGGAAGATGCCCAGAAGGTGTTGAAGTGCATGTACTGCGGCCATTCCTTTGAGTCCCTTCAGGACCTCAGCGTCCACATGATCAAGACCAAACACTACCAGAAAGTGCCTCTGAAGGAGCCCATGGTCCCTGTGGCAGCCAAAATGATATCCAGGAAAAGAGCTCCTCTCTCTGGGAGCCTAGACCTCCCTGGATCCCCACGTGGAAGAGAAGTGACCCCCAAACCCAGAGTCTCCCTGGGTGGTGATCCCAGCGAGCACTCCCATAAGGCATCCAACCCCTACAGCACTCCCAACAACCGCTACGGCCACCAGAACGGTGCCAGCTATGCGTGGCAGTTTGAATCGCGCAAGTCCCAGATCTTAAAGTGTATGGAGTGTGGGAGTTCCTACAAATCCCTGCAGGAGCTGACTGCCCATATGATGGTGACTGGTCACTTCCTCCGAGTCACTAGCAGTAATCCCAGTAGGAGAGGAGGCAGGTCTGTCACAGAGGCTTCACCCCCAAGCCCTGTCCAGTCCACAGACTCTGCTGAGGAGAGGGTACAGTCGATCCCATTGGCTCCTTCTACATTCTCTCCTCCTCCTGCCGTATCACCTCCGACCATGTCCCCTCCTCTCAAAGACATTAAGAAGGAGGACACGGAGGAGGAGTGTACCAAGGACGTGATCAGCCGCGACAAGCAGGTGTCGAACAGGGACGAGGACGAGGAAGTGGAGGAGAAGTTTGACATCTCCACCAGGTATGACTATCTAACTGAGGAGGACCTGAAAGAGAGCCCCAAGGGCGGCTTAGACATTCTCAAGTCCCTGGAGAACACCGTGACTTCAGCTATCAACAAAGCCCAGAGCGGCAACCCCAGCTGGGGGGGGTACCCCAGTATCCACGCTGCGTATCAGTTTCCCAGTTCCCTGAAGCTGCCCCAGGGCAGCTCTACTGAGAAGAGCTCCCCTCTCAAGTATTTTACTGGAGCAGAAGGCGTACTCTCCTCCCT
This sequence comes from Esox niger, assembly GCA_016801105.1. Taxonomy (NCBI): domain Eukaryota; kingdom Metazoa; phylum Chordata; class Actinopteri; order Esociformes; family Esocidae; genus Esox; species Esox niger. The sequence goes on along the minus strand of JACXGJ010000513.1, from coordinate 110,346 downwards.
CAGCAAGAGCCAGCCGCTAATCTCTCCACTGGAAAGTCAGAGCCCTCCCTTCCCCCACCTTAACAACTTCCAGGCCATGGAGGAACTGGTGAAGAAGGTGACTGAAAAAGTGGCCAAAGTTGAGCAGAGAGTGAAGAGCGAAGAGTCGCCCAAGAGAGCGGAGCACCTGTCCCCCTGTAGCAGTGAGGCGGCAGATTCTACCCCCGTAGACTCCCCCCAGGAATGGAGGCCGGTGACCCTGGCTAAAGGCGAGAGAGGTAGCCATAGCAACAGAGTCTCACCGTCCCAGACGGAGAGTGGGAGAGAGGCGGTCCAACAGCCCGCCTCTGCACTAAACTGCAGCGCGGCTATCATAACAAGCCACGCCCCTCTGGAACAACCCTTTGTTAACCCTTTAAGTGCCCTTCAGTCTGTGATGAATGTCCACCTTGGAAAGGCTGCCAAGCCCATCGTTCCCAGCCAGGACCCTCTCAGTCTGCTGTCCAGACTGAGTCAGAGTATGGCCGAAAGGGCCGCTGTGGCTGCTACCCCAACACACTCCAAAAAGCCATCTGAGCCTATGGCTTTTAGTAGTGTCTGTCAGTCCGGCAATGACCAGCCCATGGACCTGACGAAAGGAAAGAGTGACCGAGGAGGCTCTATGGGCTCTGCTCCTCTGACTCCCTCATCGACAGCCTCCTCAGCCTCCTCAATCTCCCCGGTCTCAATGACGACACCTGCCAATATGACTGTGGTCCCTCCCTTTGCATCCAGCAGCCCACTCCAAGAGAATGCCCTGTCGGACATCTCCGACATGCTGAGGAACCTGACTCGGTCAGCGCACGTCTCAAAGCCTGTCTCTCGGACCCGGAACACAGAGCGAGTCATGGATGTGGTGGGCTCCACCGCCCCAGAAGAGGCTGAGGGCTCCATGGCCAATAAGCGTAAAGGCCGCCAGTCCAACTGGAACCCACAGCACCTGTTCCTCCTGCAAGCCCAATTCTCCTCCAGCCTCCGACAGACGTCTGATGGCAAGTACATAATGTCTGACCTGAGCCCCCAGGAGAGAATGCACGTGTCCCGCTTCACAGGCCTCTCCATGACCACCATAAGCCACTGGCTGGCCAACGTAAAGTATCAGCTGCGGAGGACCGGTCGAACCAAGTTCCTCAAGAACCTAGACTCAGGCCACCCATTGTTCTTTTGCAGCGAGTGTGCTTCACAGATTCGGACCCCTACTGCCTATATATGCCACCTGGAGGCTCACCTGGGCTTCAGACTTAAGGACCTGGCCAAGCTTACTCCAAAACAGACCCTGAGGGACTCCTTTAAAGGCGGATCTGATAGACCGCCCCTCTTGGATCCCTTCCTTCTCTCTTCTCCGCCCGCTTCGCAGTCCCAGGAGTTGGGGAGTGGGACTGTGTACCGTTGCCTGCTCTGCATACGGAAGTTCGCTAGTAAGCACGCCATCAAGCTCCACCTCAGCAAGAGCCACGGGAAGTCCCCAGAGGACCATCTCCTGTATGTCTCTGAAATGGATAAACACCAGAAATAAAATTTACATTACTTCACAGAAACATTTGAGTGCTGTCAACTATGGACATACTGGAATATAAGCTGTTAAAAAAAGAAATTTACGAAACACGTTAAGGAAAAAATATGAATTGTGTGACAAAAGTGCACAATGACGCCATTAACTACTGTTAAATGTCAGCACAAGGTGTTTACATCCATAGCCTATGCTTAGTTGTCTGTATTTTTCTCTATTTCGAAAGAAATTCATTTAAAATGTTGAAGATATAGGCCATAAATACTCAGTGTTAAAGGAATAGTTTGCCCAACATACAAATGTACATGTTCCCTAACCTTTTACCGCAAGTTGTCTTTTGTCCAGGAGAGAAAACGTTTGTGGTTTTGTAATTTTGGTGATTTCTACCTTTGCTGAAAATAGTAATTTGAGGTTAATTACATTGTAATGTATTTTATTTTCTATGTGAAGTTGATTGAAAGGTGTTGACTTTTTGTTGAACCGCATGTATGCAGTTACCAGTTGACAGTTTAAAAAGTTTGGTACTTTGCTACAGTTTTTATTTGGCTCTTATGTGGGTGCGCGTGCGCGCACTGATTACAGCATTTTTACTCTTTAAGAGAACCGGTATGAATCTAGTAGTGCTCTTCGGTAGGATGTTTTAAATCAGTTCAAAGCAGCAGGTTGGGGCGTAATATTTCATTGTTTTCTACAGTTTGTTTTGCATCGCGGATTTGTTCTGCAGTATTACTTATCATCAAGTCAGGGGCCCTCAATCCAGGTCAATGTAAAAATGTACATACACTATAGGCTTTCCACTTGCTGTTTAAGTTATGCATACTTGTTATATTTCCTCATTTAAAAGGACTATGACTATCCACTGGTGCAGAGCCTTTGAAGAAAAATTACATTGTTTTGCACAATAGTTTTATAAATGTTATTTGATTAAACAAATATATATATAAAATGGAACTTTGTTCATGCCCTGTTGCTTCTATTATTAAATTGCTGCACACAACTGTTCTCTGTGTTTTTCAGATATTCAATACTTATTAGACCTGATTTTATTATTGCCAATTCTAAACACTTCACTGTACCAGTGTCTGCATCAACAACAGTCAGACCCAAAATCGTGTGTGTGTGTGTGTGTGTGTGTGTGTGTGTGTGTGTGTGTGTGTGTGTGTGT
>JACXGJ010000513.1:86371-107553 GCA_016801105.1 Esox niger | reverse complement strand
CATCATGAAGCAGCCACGGACAGAGGCAGAGTAGCTGATTACCAACAGGGCTCCAGTGCCATCATCGTGAGGCAGCCACGGACAGAGGCAGAGTAGCTGATTACCAACAGGGCTCCAGTGCCATCATCGTGAGGCAGCCACGGACAGAGGCAGAGTGAGCTGATTACCAACAGGGCTCCAGTGCCATCATCGTGAGGCAACCACGGACAGAGGCAGAGTGAGCTGATTACCAACAGGGCTCCAGTGCCATCATCGTGAGGCAGCCACGGACAGAGGCAGAGTAGCTGATTACCAACAGGGCTCCAGTGCCATCATCGTGAGACAGCCACGGACAGAGGCAGAGTAGCTGATTACCAACAGGGCTCCAGTGCCATCATCGTGAGGCAGCCACGGACAGAGGCAGAGTATCCAATTACCAACAGGGCTCCAGTGCCATCATCGTGAGGCGGCCACGGACAGAGGCAGAGTGAGCTGATTACCAACAGGGCTCCAGTGCCATCATCGTGAGGCAGCCGTGGACAGAGCAGAGGAGCTTGCGCATGGCCGCTTAATGTTCATATCCCATGGCAGACACAGCTTCTCATCATACTCAGTCTGTATGGTAGCCTAAACAGCCAGAATGTGAACCCAAACATGTCTTTGAAACAAACTGTAATTCTGTCTTTAAGGCATGAGGGACGGCAACTTGCCAACATAAGACTATAAATGCTAGGTCACACTTTCTCCCCGAGGCTACGTAGCAAATAAATACTAAGCTTTGTTAACAAATTAACGCAGAGTGTTATTATGTGAGCATGTGACTTGTATTCAATATATTTTTACATTTGAGTCATTTAGCTGACTTACAGTAGGTTGTTATTACACACATATATTAATTTCAAAACAGATACATGCTGATAAAATGCCACAAGCGACAACATATTTCCTTATTGACGACATTTTCCTTATTTCTTAACTGTGCAATCTGGGGTTGAAGTTAGCTTGGTTACTATGGTGATTGATGCAGTTGCCCAGACTCTCCAACCTCCGTTCCTTTCCTCTCACTCACCGAGGACAGTCAACTCAAGCAGCACACCATTTACTCTTTTAAATCTCATCATCTCGCTTCAGTTCCTCTCACCCGGGAACACATTAATTAACACACACACTGTGTCCTGACCCCGTCTTCTCACACAAACTCATTACTGCCTCGGACTGCTCCCGGCTCCATCTCAGACGTTTGGGATATGTTACACTAACGTTGCACGAGAGCCTTGCGATGAGTCACTTAGAATAAAGCCTTTAGCTAACAAAGGATGAACATTGAAAGATGGGGCGTAACTGATAAGTCATTGATTATAGTATAGTTCACTAGTTGAATATAGCATAGTTTATCTGACTACATTGTGGTGGAGAACATAAGACTACAGTCCACAGTATGATCTGACTTAAAGATAAGTTTAAGTGTTGTGTTTGTTCTTTAAGTTCATGATTTAATGCCTATAGAATATCTTATTAGATCGTTTGGGTGTCTTGGGGAAAATGGCTAGGATGGTTTAGGGAGACAATAAGATAGTTTACATAGTGGGGGTTAATGAGGGCCTTGAGGGAAAGCCCTAAATGATTTGACTTCTGCTTGAATGAACATTAATACAGACAGTTAGGGAGGATAAGCAACTGCCCTAGTCCTTAATGTGAAATCCTCCAATACCCTTGAAAAGTGACATTTCTGTATGTCAGGAGAATGAGGAGGACGCTTCGAGATTGTTTTGATTGTAGCAAGTAATTCAGATGAGATGAGATGTCGTTCTTTGTCTCGAGGATCCTGGAGCCGAAGGAAGGGATGGGTGATGCCGCGCCTCGCTGATCCCAAAACAAAGTCACTCTGCGTTGGGAGAGGCGGGGAGACAGAAGAAGAAATGAGTCTCTGCATCCCCTCTCCTCTCCCAGAGAGGCCCATCAGCTCTTGTCATCTCTCTAATGAATATCAGTTAAATTGCTCTGTGTGTATCTGACGAGTTGGGATGTCAATGTGATTTGTGTGAATGTGGCGGACGGAAGGGTCTAGACTAATGAAAGGAGAGCTCGGGCTGACAGTGTGATGAGCATCAGAGCCATCACACCAATCTGAACAGAGTGGCGGACAGACAGTGAAGACAACTAAGTGTTTAGGAAAACGAAATGTCTGCCAATGTTTTAGGGGGTTGACGAAGCTTTGGCCACACAATGCCTCGGTCTCAAAATACTGGTGGCGGTGTGAAACGGACTTGAAGGTATATTTAAGCAATAAGGACGATGGAATGTGGCCTATGGCCATTATATCACAGCGATGGGTTGCTCTTAGGCACCACGACTGGATGCATTCCTTAGCCATGGTCTATTGGCCATATACCATAAACCCTTAAGGTGCTTTACTGCTATTATAAACCTCTTAACAATGTTACTACATCAACACGAAGCTTTTGTCATCCACATGGTATACAGTCTCATGTACCGCAGCTTTCAGCCAAGCAGCAATCAGAAATCAAATCACACAGTTATAAATTCACTGTATATTTTAGAAATAGAACTATATCTAAACAATTCTTGAAACCAACTCCATTCCTTTCATTCAATTAATCTATACTCTCACTGTCAAATGAAGATCAGAACAATAAATACTGACTGGACTACTGTATGCAACTCATTATCAATAACTTTCATTATCTAACTTGGTTGTTAAAAGTTTAGAGGACAACAATGGACCCTGGCATTAGTATCACAGCAGATCCTCTTTGGTCCGGTCCCATTCCAGATTACTTATATTTTTGAACATGCCACGTGCTTAAGAGAACACCCACTATGACTTTTGTGTTCCTGGGAACTATCGCGTGCTTCTTAGGAGTGTGTTTTCAAACTGCACTCCCTCCAGTCAAGGTGACATGATGCTTGATGACAGCACAATAGGGGTCATGGGTAGTGCCGAAACGGCTTTACCTTTAACCATTGATCTCTATCCTCCCAAAAGGACAGCGCTGCACACCCTACAATGACAGCCAGGGTCGTTGTCAGAGGCCTTTTCAGTACAACCCCAACAGCCCACTCTCAAAACAAAAGCTTTTAAAAAAAACTCAAGGTTTAGTTGATTTTACCTGGCTAGACTGTAAAAACAAGGCAGCAGGGGTGATCGAAGAGGAGACTGAGACAAAGAGAAGAATTTGTTTTTGGTGACTGGCAGGGAAAGGGTTTCATGCAGCTGAGTCGCAGTGATGCCTCCATCCTGAGATAGCTGTCAGAAGTGTTTTGCGCTGATATCTGACAGATTTGCTAAAGACACTCGTGTCAGGGGACTACTCTATATATCGTTAGTTTAATGCACAATGACATGACCAATTATAGCGAGCTCCATGCTCAAATAGCATGTCAAAACCTGTGTATCAATCCATTAGATCCTGTCTCCTAGCACATTAAGTGGTACCTTAAGCAATCTCTCCAGTGGTACAGAACTGCTGACTAAATGGAAAATGTGCCTCGGCTCTCCGTGGCAACTTGGCCAGGCTGTGGGGGATACATGAACAATACATCTAGATAATGCTTGGCATTGTTTGCCTTGCACTGGAAATGTGTTTGTTTGAAAGCCTAAAACGCATTTAAGGATTATCAAGCCCTCGATTTAAGGCTTTTTTTTACCATTGGCACTGAGATACAGAACAGGTACCATGACAATATTATGTATGTCCCTTCAGAATCGTCAATTTTACGAGTCCACTAACAAAAAAAACCTGAAAACGGCTGTGAACCCAAGACATGGCAACTGCTGCTTTTTGCTAAAACTATCGGGGATTCCAATAAAATCCCAATCTGCTTCCCCTCCTCCACCAGTCCCTTCGAACATGTCCTCTTGTACTCCCCTTCGAAAAGAAGTAAGAAGGGGCTTGCTTCCTATTTTTCGTATTAGTAACATATACAAACATAAATGAAGACAAATTAAAATTTTAGAGACATCACAGTTTGTTAGGAAGCAGCCCATGTCTTCATGATCTCCTGCCCTGTCGGCTGTGTGCGTACGCGCATGCGTGTGCGCATTTGTGTGCGTGTGTGTGATTTCGTACAGCCGGTCTTAACGACCTCTCTGTCCTTGTGACGAGGACACACCCTAAGGGCGCTGGCATAGAGGATACGTCTCGGACCAACTGGCACTTGGCCTGGTTGGCACCACGCTGCCCGCATCGCACCACGTCCACAGTCTGCCAGCCCTTTGATAGATCCCTCTCTGATGCCACCTTCAATAAACTAGCAGCTAAATCACTTTCTGATTTGTTGTCATGTTTTTTTGGGTTGAGTTTTCATAAATAAAAATACCCTCTAGCTAAAACATAGGAGTGATGGCATTGTCCCTTCCATAAGTCAGTTTGATGTAACCGCCCCTGTGTGTGCGTGCGCGCGTGCGTGCGTGCGTACGTATTCAACTTATTGCAGCAGGTCCATATTAAAGAATCGCATTCAATGTCCGGTGACAAGGCCACCACAGGAAACAGTTGCCAGTAGCTGTGACTGCTCTTTCCAATGTGCCATTTCAAAGCAACCACATCAGTGAGGCACGATTACAAGGCTGACAAAATGAATCGCAACTTGTCATTATGGCTTGCGCCGGCCCTGATCCAGTTACATACTATGAAAGCCAGTGAACGATTTGGACCGAATAAAAATCTTTTTCGTTGGCTTACTAGCAAGGAATTGTTACATTCAAAAATGATTAGTTTTGAGGCTTGGCATTTGCAGCTGTGAATTTCAGATCTTTGTGCTTTAGCCTCTGTTTTAAGAAGCATTTAAGCTGGTTACAGAGAGGGTCACTGTCAGCAAATGGATGTTGCTGGCACATGTTTACAAAATGTCATGGCTTTTATTCCATCAATACGCACATTGTAACCTACAGTACAGACGCCTGCAAAATATACTGTGTGTCATGAATGGACATGCTCACACATGAGAAGTATTTCACAGTCTATTAAATTAACATTTACAGTGTCTTGACATGAGAGAGTACTCAGAGGTCAATATTTGCATGAATTAAGTCATTCCTTAAAGCTGAGGAAATTCCCCCTTTCCATCTGAACATCCTTCAAGATGAGTATTCAGCTTCTGGACAGAGAAGGAATGTAGGCAAGCTTAGGACACAGTACTTTGACACCACAGACATTTTGACACTGCTCATCAACGTAATCTGACAAGACATCCTCATGTTTTATCAGAGCTTTCAAAAACGGGCCGTCGCTCTGCCTTCGCGTCTTCCGTATGTCAGTGTCTCCTCTGGACTGCGTGGTGTCGTGTAGGTGCCGTCGAAAACTCGTTGAGGAGACAGAGCTTTCCAAAAAAAGCAGCAAGCAAGCGGAGCCAACGCCGTGACCTCCATGGCCATGCGACGTGTCTGAAGTTGGCAGGGGATGCAATTGAGAGTGACACTCCTGGTTGGAGCTGCCAAACTGCCACTTCCTGTCCTCTTTATTCACACGTAGCTGGAGTTTAGAGTGGACATTTGAAGGGTCCAGAACAGACATGTGTCTCCACATACAGCCATCCTTTCTGACTGTCATTACTGTGGTGCCGAGCTACTCAGTCAAGATCAGTGCATGGCTAGGCCAGTCTGGGTTGAAAAACCATCATGTCCAAAACCCCATGGAATTCACATTGATCCAATGCCCGGTTATCATCAGAGTGTGGAAATAGGTTAAGGTATGCATGCTTGTCAAGTTAACTCCATGATATGCGTCTACAATAATTGTGTGCCGTCTGGACATGTTATATATTATGATCTACTTGGCATACATGACCTCTTTATTTAGGGTTTGAGGATAAACTCTTTGATGGAGGCCCACATTCATAACAAATAATATATGTTTGTACTATGTCTGTCAAACCCTTTTTAAAAATGATTGAGATGAATTGCACAAAAATCGGTATTTAATTGCAACTTAGGAAAAAAGAAATATTTGCTCAAATCTTTCCCTGATGAAAGATTTTCTTTTTTGACTTACAGGCACACTATACTTTGATTGCAAGGCACGGAAACAGAAAGTGATTTATATCAGTGTATTTTAATACAACTTTTATTTAAAAAAATACAAAAATCTCGGTGATGTACAGTGGCTACTAATGTTTGTTTAAATATCTCTCTAATCCTTATGAACATAGGACAAAATAACAGACTTAAAAAAAAATGAAGAATAAGTATTAAAACTCACCAAGAGCGTCCACTCACAAAGACCTAGACAGTCTTTCATGCCCTGTCCTACTCACATCCTTCTCCTTACATCTGTAGCATATTCAGTATACCTTAAAAGTACATATTATTTAGTAGTATGCCGACTTTCAGTTATTTCTGGGTTATCTCAATGTGTTCATGGTCTAGTTTATTTAAGATTTCAGCTAGCTAGCTGTATTAACGAACACTGTATGTTACTACTTAGTCAACACGGCAAAAAGTCGAAAAAAATACTCACATGTACAATCAAGCCCTTCGGACCGGATCCTGTTGCCGATGTTGTGTACAAAAGTTTCAACAATAACGGTCAGTGTGCCTAATGGCAAAACCTGATGGAATTTTTTCAACTGTTGGGATACAAATGCAATCGATTCCTGCCAGACCCCTATTTTTGGGGCAAAGGAAATGAGGATAAATTGATACAGGCTCTATGCCAAATGTGCCAACACCCGTGACGGGAAAATACATGTGAATTTGCTACATAATGCACGCAATCATTTGCAATTCAATGAACAAAATGTTTTAATGGGTGAGCAGAACCATTCTACATATACAGGTGCTTGTTTTGATCCGCCTAGAAATTCATGTAAATTGAGTTCCTGAGTTGATTAAAGCAGAAAGTTTGCAGAACCTTAAAACAAAAACATATTTATCACTTCTCACTGGTGCAGATATTGTCTAACTATAGACGAAGCATAACAGTTTTGTAATTTTCTGCAGTCTGCTCATTGGTCAATTATATTTTTGTTAACGTTTAAGACAGGATGTCTTTTCTGAGTATGCCAGTATCTTAGTATCTTGTCATTTCAGTATTATTTGTGGGAGGCTATTAGAAGGGAAGATTCTACAGCAGAACTAGCTAAACTAGAAACATACAAAAGAGTTTCCAGTCTGGTGCAAGTATCCTTAATTAGTAAGCTTTCAGTCAAACAACCTTCATCAGACTGACAAAGGTAATTTGTCAGAAAGCTTAACAATTAAGTCTTATTGTAAGTTTGCCGTACCATTTTTGCTGTCTTTCCAGTTTTAGGGTATACAAAACTATAATAATGTTAATTTTGGTTGTGTAATATTAGCCAGGATGATACTGGACTTGCAAATATGCATGCAATTCCTAAGCATGTTTCTTCATTCACCCATCAGTCCCCGGTCTTCAAGGAGGAGACATGAAAGTTCTGAAATTTTGACACCCTGGTTGGGAAGCTGTGACCAATGTACAACCAAAGCAGGCCTTTTTGCAATGTTTCCATTATAATTGTGAAAAAATATACAATGACCTCTGCAATTACTAGAACAGTGAAGATTTTTTCTTTTAGCTCTTTACTCCAAAAGCATGGATTCGAATCAAAAACATTTCTATGAATTTAAAGTATAGCTTCAAAGCTGTAAAAAATAATCCAAATCATGTTGACCCGCTAAAATAGGAGTACTGTGTGGTAATTTCTAAATGGTTTATCCCTTAAATTAAAGCCCTTCAACCCCTTAGTCATTCTATTATTTCAAATTTATGGAATAAAGAGATACAGAGAAATTTGGGGAATTCAATGTAGTGGTACAAAAAGTTGTTTTGGAAAAATAAGGAAATGTCCTTAACTAAATTATAGCTCTGTGATTTAGCAAATTATGTACTTTTGGATTGATTTCTGTAGATTCTGAGCAGAGTATGTGATGTCAGCTGAGTGAACCAAAATCCCTTTTTAATTTTTTTACAGAGCAGCACTTATTTATTGTGGACTGCTCAATGCTGAGTCTTCTGCTTCGCTTAAAATCATTCCATGCTCATGCTTGTTCATTTATTTAAATACATTTGGGTTTATACTTTTCTGAAGTCTCTCTTTTGTCTATTATGCCTTTTTCTTTTCAGTAAAAAGAAATATTTCTTCAAATGTTACTGCAGAAATATATTTGTGTGCTGCTTCTAATAAAACATATTTGAAACAAATAAGCTTTTAACGTTATTAGAATCAGGTTTTGTCACTCTCTCCCTCCTCCCTTCTCCATTTTAATGTCTTTGTTTTCCTCCTTCTGAGTCTCTCTAATAACACTTTCAGCTGGCCATGAGTCACTTTCACCAATACAAATCAGATTCAAAGTCATATGTGTCCAGACTCTGGATTCTATTGAACTCTCAGGTCCCCTCAGGTCAAGTATTCTTTATGTCTGTGATATTCCTCTCTCTATATATATTATTCAACTCTCTCTCATTTTTTCTCTTTTTCTCTCTCATTCACTCTCTCTTTCTCATTTTCTCTTTCTTACCTTACGCACGTATACAGCCACACACATATGAAAGTAGACTATCTCCAAGCTATTACCCGAATAGGCAAATAAGATTTACCCAGCGCAATGATCATGAAATGTAATATATTCTGAAGTGACCAAAAAGAGATAGAAAGGCATCAAGCTTCTTTCTTGGATCATTGCACCCAGTCATTTTGAATTCACAAATCAATGTAATAGTATAAACCACGTATAGATCTGTTGTTTGAGATGTCATTCCAAGGAACAGCTTATATATGCTTGGGCTTCGGTACACTGTCTTCTATTCAACTGTGAATCGCAGATAGAGAGCTGGCAGCGACTGTAGAGAGAACGAGACTCAGGGCGGCAGGGAGGAGAAAAGTAAGATGTAACACTGAGTGGAGGGACGCAGGCACATTGAGCATAGACATTTGGAGCTGAGAGAAAAATGTGCCTGTCCATGCCAACTGCTGTCCAGACCCTCCTACAGGCAGCCACTGCCTTCTGTCAGGGAGAGGAATTGTTACTAAGGACGGAGAAACAAAACACATATCTGAACATTAGAACCAAATACAAAATCGAGATTTTTGTAAGTCAGTTTCCCTTCCATGTTTCAGGTAGTTGTCTCATTTCCAACCTATAAGCAGAGTTTCAGGATCGACAAAATAGGTTTCTGTCACTTTAAAGGTGAAACATTGAGGTGCCAAACATGGGAGGAAAGGGAAGGTCACACAGAGTTCAGCAGTCAGAGATGATGAGTGATGGCTGTAGTGAGGGGCTCTGGTGTCTTCTCTGCTCCACCTCTCCCAGGCTGCAAACAGGCACACACACGCACACACACACACACACGCACACACACACACACACGCACGCACACACGCACACGCACACACGCACACACACACGCACACACACACACACACACGCACACACACACAAACTCACACAGTGAGTTAGCTACCTCTGATGGATTGACAGCCAGTTAAAGGAAACACTCCTTGTGCCCTTGGGGCCCCTGCTGTGCCTGCAGCCCCCCAGGCAGTGTGACAGAAGTGGGTGTGTAAGCAGCATCACAACATAAGGCTTGGACATCCTGCACTGTCTAATGTGTTACTGCTTACTGTCTAACCGCACACCAGGTTGTAACTTAGGCAGAACTAGGCCCAGGAAAAGGACAGAGATGAGAGAGAGACACCGAATATAATGACACAGAAAGAGAGAGACACACCGAGAGAGAGAGAGAGAGAGAGAGAGAGAGAGAGAGGACAATTGTATGACTGACAATTTTGGAATCTGAATCCCTTTACCTCAAAAGCCTCCCTCCTCCCCACACCCTCCCCATCCACTATATCCTCCTGTATGGTTTTCAGCAACTCTCAATATCCTCAGTGGTCCTGTTGTCAGGCTTCTGCTCTGTGAAGTGGTCCTTGCCATAAAACAACAGTGACGTGACTGATTGATCCAGCAATGAGGATGGCAATAGTGTTCTGCATCAATATGAGGCCGGGCAGCAGCCTGGGGGACTGGAAGCCTTTCAGACTGCTCCCTGCTTCTCCTCCTCAGAGGGAAAATCCATACACAATTGATGGCAGTTCAAAGGGAGGCTTTATTGTGGGATATCAAATAAAACATCAGAGAAACAGAGGGAGAGTGGGATGGAGAGAGGGAGAGTGTGTGTGTGTTTGTGTGTGTGTGTGTGGGGGGGGGGGGAGACAGATATGGGAAGTGTGCTCTGCATTTTGTGCTATCGTTATTACCTGGTAATGATCTGCACAGGCTGGGATGTAAGGATGCTAACACAAAATACTTCACTATTGGATGTATGTGCTTCTCCATTCATTTGATCGCTTCAAGTGAGGCCCATGTCAAGTTCATAAAAACAGACTCAGAAGGTAGGAAGAGATAGAAAAACAGCAAACAGCTGCATCTGTGAATGGGATGCAATGAAAAAAGAAGCCCAATGGAGTAAAAGTGGCGTATTTGTAGAGCCTGACCGCTGACAGAGACATCGTCACAGCTCTACATTGCTGTTCTCTGTCCACCAGCCCAACCTCTAACAGGTCCCTGCATGATTTCATCAACACAACCCCTAATCCACTTTCCCTAATGAAATACATAATTAACATAGCCTAATTGCAGAAAGGACCGTTTGGACAGAAATCATTTCCCGTGGTTAACACTGTGCTAATGGAACATGCTCCTCATTCCCCACCGGGACCTTAGGGTGGCGGAGGTTGTTTATTTTTCCCCATATTCTTTTTTTTCCCCTTTTCGTTTATGACTGCTCTCTCTCCTGGTCTTGATTGATGGACGTGTCAGACTTTGAGGGGGCGTCATGGAAGGCGTTGAGGCGTTGAGGTCATGTGACCAACAGCAGATGGTCCTGGGGAGTATCAGAGAGCGTTCACCTGCTGTGGCAGTCCCCTGCATTCCACCTGAGTTATCAGACATCACAGCATCACGGCGGAGGGGCGGGAGAGAAGGGAAAGAGGGTGCATGGGCAAGATGGAGGAAGAGGGAGGGAGAAGAGAGGGCTCTGTTGCCGGAAAGCAGGAGAGAAGAAGAGGAAAAGCGATGATCGTTTACAGAGAGAAATAGATACACAGAGCAGAGAAAGAAAATGAGTCCTACCAAGATTAACAGCCATATAACTCTTTTATCCTCTCCTCTCATCATCACTCGTCTGCGCCCCCCCCTCCCCTGCTCAGTGTTGAGGAAAAGCCCATAATGGGGATGTTGACTGGGACCCATTAAACATGCCCTATAGCCCATAGATGGCCATGGAAGGCCTGTAAAGAACACAAGGAAATTGTGAGTGATCGTTGAGTGGGACTAGTCCAGGGGACAGCCTCTGTGTAACTCTCTTAGGGTCCAATTCCCAAATAGTAAATGCATGCCCTTCCTACACATCTCTGTAGTTGGTACTCAAACATCCCAGTGGTGTGCAATAAGTTGTGTCGGTTTGCATATTTTAAATGTTCCGAAGTCTTTGCCTTTCTTTGCCCTTAAATGTGGGATCAGCGCTAAGTCAACAAATGGAGTCAATAAATTCTTGGCTAACCTTTAGATGAACAGCAAAGCATCTTACAGCAAAACCACAACGTTGATGTTCAAGCGACTACACCGAGTCTAACCGATCTGTTCAGTAACTTATACTGTAGATGCAGTTGTTAGGTCCCACCATTTATCGCTTTGGCAAGAACTTGGTGATCCTCAACCAGTGGTAGCACAGGTTGGAGTCATTGTGAATGGTCCAAAAAAAGGAATGATACTTTATTCTGTATAGCATAAGTTATGGATTATGTTAAACATTTCCATACACGTGTAAATATGTGTATATTTTTCTGCTCAAAACTAGCTTTTCTGTTACCAAAGACACTGCCAGCAGCAGCTCTTGGCATTGGGCCTGACACACAGCAGTCGTTTTGCATAGCAACTGCTTGCACCAATAAATGACATCTACAGCACAACGTTAATGGACAACATTGAGGCGTTAAAGTATATGTTTTTATGTTTCTATGTAATGGACCCAACAGGTGGCGCTAAAGAGAAAGTTGTAATTGACTTTTAATAAAATAATTGTGAGTCAGACACTGCCATTGCGGCGACAGCCTTAGTGACAGGTCTGTCATCGAAAAGTGTAGAAATAAAGCAGATGGGATCTGTTAAACAAGAAATCTACATTAAACAAGCATCAAAGAACAGATGACAGAGGGATGCAAAATACTCATAAAGCCTGGTGTGAAAACAAGAATGGCTGTGTTGTAGCCCAATTCTGTAGTCGGGTCGTTGTTGTCCTTGAGGCAGCATTGTCATATGCCTTTTACTCTTCCCTCTAGCCTCTCTACAATAAAGGCTTGAGTGATGGAGTGCTGCAGAGATGGTTCTCCTTCTGGAAGGTTCTTCCATCATTTAAGAAAAGCTCTGAAGCTCTGTTAGAGTGGCCATTGAGTCATTGGTCACTTCCCTGACCTAGGCCCTTCTTGGCCCTGTTACATAGTTCAGCCAGATGGGCGATGCTAAGAGGTTAAGCCAGATGGAAAACGCTAAGAAGTTAAGCCAGATTGGCGACACTAAGAAGTTAAGCCAGATTGGCGACGCTAAGAATTTAAGCCAGACGGGTGACGCTAAGAAGTTAAGCCAGATGGGCGACGCTAAGAAGTTAAGCCAGATGGGTGACGATAAGAAGTTAAGCCAGATGGGTGACGCTAAGAAGTTAAGCCAGATGGGCGACGATAAGAAGTTAAGCCAGATGGGCGACGCTAAGAAGTTAAGCCAGATAATGACGCTAAGAAGTTAAGCCAGATGGGCGACTCTAAGAAGTTAAGCCAGATGGGCTACGCTAAGAAGTTAAGCCAGATGGGCGACACTAAGAAGTTAAGCCAGATGGGCGGCACTAAGAAGTTAAGCCAGATGGGCTACGCTAAGAAGTTAAGCCAGATGAGCAACGCTAAGAGGTTAAGCCAGATGGAAAACGCTAAGAAATTAAGCCAGATTGGCGACACTAAGAAGTTAAGCCAGATTGGCCAGGCTAAGAAGTTAAGCCAGATGGGTGATGCTAAGAGGTTAAGCCAGATGGGCGACGCTAAGAAGTTAAGCCAGATGGGTGACGCTAAGAAGTTAAGCCAGATGGGCGACGATAAGAAGTTAAGCCAGATGGGCGACGCTAAGAAGTTAAGCCAGATGGGCGACGCTAAGAAGTTAAGCCAGATAATGACGCTAAGAAGTTAAGCCAGATGGGCGACGATAAGAAATTAAGCCAGATTGGCGACGCTAAGAAGTTAAGCCAGATTGGCGACGCTAAGAAGTTAAGCCAGATAATGACGTTAAGAAGTTAAGCCAGATGGGCGACTCTAAGAAGTTAAGCCAGGTGGGCTACGCTAAGAAGTTAAGCCAGATTGGCGACACTAAGAAGTTAAGCCAGATGGGTGACGCTAAGAAGTTAAGCCAGATGGGCGACGCTAAGAAGTTAAGCCAGATGGTCGACACTAAGAAGTTAAGCCAGATGGGCTACTCTAAGAAGTTTTAAGCCAGATGGGCGACACTCGATGGGTCCAAACTTATTCCATTTCACAGTGATGGAGCCCACTGTCATTCTAGAAACTTTAGCAATATTTTAGTTATTTATTTATTTCTGAAAGCTCACACATGAAATTGTTTAACTCATTGTAATTTTGGAGAATAAGTGAACAATAAATTATAATGTCACCGATGCCATGTGTTGGGTAAGTGTCCAAACTGCTTGGTCTTGGTTCTGTTCCATAACAATTCTATTAGCCCGTATGTCTTTTTTTACAATACATTTTACCAACTGTTATGATTCCCACCAGACTGTGTTTGCAGAAGAAGCATGTCAAGGCATAATTAGTTTGAATGATACCAAATGTTGACGTAACTATCAAAATGTATTGCTAACTATAAATGGGCAGTTAAATATGTGTGGTTTCTAGGTCTTCATTAGGCCTGAAGGTTAAAAAATATATATTTGGCCATTTTGATGTGCTCTAGTTTGTTGCCATGTGACTGTCTTAGCGTCAGTCAAACCAGCCAGGGCTGTATAACGTCCAAACCTACGGGCATTTAGGGCAGAGACCTAAGAGAGCATTTAATAGCAGAATTTATAGAATTTAGTTTTAAGCATATTTGAGTCATTTTTACAATTCTTAATTTTAGTCTGCATTTAGTCTATGACCATTCAAAACATTTTTGTTAAGTTTTGGCTGCTTTAAAATACTTACAATTTAGTCTGTATTTTTGTCATGTCTTTTAGTCCTCTTCTCTTTCATCCTACAGCACAGATACATAAACAGTTTTTCTTCGCCTATTCTCAGTCCTAGGGATCCCCCGCTTCATATTTGATATTTTCTCAGTTTATGTAGGTATGTTATTACTTCAGGTTATATAAGTATGCTATTTATTCGGTTAAAAATGTCTGTTGCAGCTGTCAAATAGAGTCCGTTCTAACTGTCAATTAAATGATTACTTAGTCAAGACATAATAAAACGGTATGCATCCATGGCCATTTTGGCTAAATCTAACCCAACATCTCCTGTGAATGGCTGCGCAATCATTTTTAACCAATTTATGGAACTAGGGCTAATTAGCTACAGCATTAAAGAATAGAAAGTGGTGGAAATCCGTCTGGACATGTTCGGACGTCCCTGATCTCTGGGACATGCAATATTGAGAAGATAAGCACCTCTGCAATTTTGTATGTTTAATCCAACATCATGGAGCTGTATGCAGTTTACGCTAAGATTATAATTAGCTAGCCAGCCAGCTAATTTGGTCACCACGAAAGTTTCACATTATGACAAGTGACAATACACAACGCTTTCAAGCTGACATAGTGTTTGACTTAGCTATCTAATTTAATATCTAACTATAGACCATCCGAGTCTAAATAACAGCCAATAGTGACGTTAGTTTGTAATGCAAAGTATGGTGGCGCGCGTTGGGGTCCCTCTTGGGGTGTAGGCCTACAGTGGTAGCATGTTTGCTCTGTGATTTAGCTACAAGAGTCTTTCTCTTGCTTGCCTTGTATATAAGTGGGTATACCCAAGGCCTTCAAGGGTGGGTGTCGAAGTTGAAGCCAAAATGTGGGATTACTCAGGATTACAAACGGACAATGTGTCTTTAAATGAATGAAAAAGACACAACAAAAGACGAAAATGTCAATGTTACATTCCTTAGTCATTCCGAAAAATGTCGGTCTCGTCATTTTTCATCGATGAAAATAGAGTAGAATCGATTTATTCACTGTTTTTATTTTCAGATGTATTTTTTCTTTTCAAATCTATTTTCATGTCGTCATTGTCTGGGGAAAAAGGTCGCTGACGCATAATTTCCATCACAATTTCCATTTCGAGATTAACACAGGTGTTTCGCTTTAATACAGAGTACATCTTGCCACACCTAACCATTCCGAAGGCGGTCCCTCCAACTAACACACGGCCGGTGTTCGTGCTATCTGCCTTCCCCAGACTTATTGAGGCTGGTGGGAATAAGTGGGATGCGTGGCAGGTGTGTGTAAATGCTGCTGCCGATATGTCACGAGCACCAATCTGCCGTCCCAAGGGAGCGCTCTGGGAGTTCAGGCGCAGTATCACACTGAGGAGAAAACAATTTCTGCTGCCAATACTACCGCGCAGGTGATAAATGTTTTAATATTTGTGGAGGGTCATGACAGTGATGGAGAAAATGTCAGCCCGTTCTCCCCTCCTTAAATGCCATTCTTTGTCTCAGCCTGTTTCTTTTCATTGATCTCTGCCTTTGGTCGTAAAATCAATAAGGTCGGGCAAAGAATGTATTTTCTTATGGGAGAATGGAACGTTGCAATGTTTGCACTAATGGAGCGTAGTTGCCTTTTGACAATGACTTCGGTATGATGATGAGTTTCCCAGTGTTTGTCATAATGCAGGCTACAGCACATTAATTTAAAAAATGAAGTCGTTTGTTTTTGGAGGCTGTCTTTGAGTTTGGATGGTGTTTTAAACCAAGATGTAAATTGTATGATACACAGAATGTGTGCCTATAGAATTGAGGTAAGCTGAAACATTCAAAGTGGTTCTACTATCTGAATATTGCATGATTTGAAGAGTTTTGTTAAAAGACTCTGGGGTTTCAGTGCAAGGAGAAAGCAGCCCCAGAACACCAGTTACTGTTTCTCATAAAATCAGAAATGTTTAATACACTTCAACTGATTGATAGTAAGCGCCTGTGTAGTATAATTTGTGTAATTCCATGTTTGTGTTTGAAATATTTATTTAAACATATTAGGTATAAGAAAGAGATTGGGAAAGAGTGAAACTGAAAAATGAAGAGCTGGGAATGTCAAACTCACCGGGCAGTAAAGTGGTACATTCCATTAGAATTTCATTGGAAATTAACAGCCACAAAATATATTTTTGGGGTGAATTTAAATCAACCACCAGCACATTAATTCAGTAAGACGTTGTTTAACAGAATTTTTAATTTTACAATATCTTAAACTATTATAAGGTTAACAAACGATAGGAAAATGTTATCTCTGGATGAGATTACCTTTGAATACTCCAAAATAAGGTATTGTCTCTGTTAAGTGGGTGCCAGTTCAGTTGCCACACTTAATGGTGTTTAAAAGCAACATGTCTTAATATATTCAGCTAAATATGCAATGATTGCAGTACATGTGAACATAATCATTATTACCTAAGGATCTTCCACGATTTCAATAATTTCAATCACTACCAATAAGTGGCCTGAGGTATTCAGATGGAAATTGCAGTTCATTTGACATATTTTGGTGTGTTATTTAGAACATGAAATCAGCCAACAATCAATTACCCTGCACCAAACATTTCAGTGTTAAAGTGAACCACATTAGATACGATTAGATTACTCCAATTGTGGAAGATCCTCTTTCCTGTATTGCCCGTGATGCCAGATCTCCTGTTCTGTAATATACAGTCTGTAGCATTAAGTGGATCGAGGTCTATGCCATTGAAACCACACACTTGGAAGCAGCACTGACAGGCAACAACTGGTCCCTTTTTCCTGTTCTCACCACAGCTCCTTGGATGTACATATTTGTAGGTGAAAGGGTGAATTCAGTACATGGCCTGTCCGACAGGCCTCATATACCATGTATAGGGTAATGTACTCAAATACCCATAATGCACATACACCTGCACTGGTGAAAGACGTAGGCCTCGTATACCATGTATAGGGTAACGTACTCAAATACCCATAATGCCCACACACCTGCACTGGTGAAAGACGTAGGCCTCGTATACCATGTATAGGGTAACGTACTCAAATACCCATAATGCCCACACACCTGCACTGGTGAAAGACGTAGGCCTCATGTACCATGTATAGGGTAATGTACTCTCATACCCACACTGACACACTTTCAGAGGTTTCCCCTACATTCCCGAATAGAAACACCGATCCTTTATTGAAAATGAAATCGCCGTTAGACTGGGATGTTTTGTACTCTGTCGTTTGTAGATATAGTGGCTTGTGTACTGTTTGACAGTGGTTGGTTTGACTGCTTGACTCCAGTAACTGTTTGTGCTGTCTTGTCAGCTTCGTTGCTGTCATGGGAGTCAGTGAGACTGGACAACCAGATCTGGAGCTCAGGATGACTGTTGGAGGGTTTGAGATTAAAACTGCGTACGACAATGGACCCATTAAGCAGGAACCTGGATTCCGGGGTCGTCCAGGGGACTGGCGGGAGAGTGATGATGCAATATAACGCATCATTTCCCTTACATGGGGACAGGGCGGACAATTAAAGGTTTGTTCTCTCCAGGAATGTCTTCCAGTCTCCGGGGTTTAGGGGGGTGGGTTGGTCTGTGAAACTAATCGACCCCTCAGGGACAAAGTGGATGAAGCATACTGTATTCAAACATACATAGACACACACACACACACACACACACACAGACCAACATATTACTACACATATTACTACACACATGCGACCACGGATCGAGAGAGATCATGATACTCTTAAATAAAACAACATAGTAATGCATAGATAAACATAGTTCTGATCAGCGTTAAAGTATTGTATAATGTGAACTCTTATCCCCATCCACCTCTCTCCACTCCTTCCCTGTCTGCAGACGTATAAAGACTGAAAGAAGCTCCCGTCTTTCACACACACACAGATTAGACATGTGTCGGCTCAGAGACGGAAGGTGAGTGAGAAGAACTGATGGTGATTGTGTTGGGACGGCCAGGCCCTCAGAATATGCGCTGTGTCGTCAGCGAGGTGCTGGCGTGTCAACACGCAGCAGTGTCAGAGAGCCTGACGAAAGCACACGCTCCCTCTGACAGAAATGGCCCGATAATGTCGCAGGCTGTGAACCACGGGCTTGGGCTACGAAGATCATCAACATGGCATCTGAACCATACAGTCAGCGTGTCTCTGCTGAATCATCTCTTAGTGCCCATATAGGCTGCACAAGACAAGCTTGTGTGTTACATGTTGTAATGCCACATTTATAGTAAACTGTTCAATTAGTTTTGAAAGCACTGGATTGATCTGAGCATGGGAACACACCGGGGAGTACACTTACAGACATACACACACATACATGAACCACAGACTCACCACAGCTGACCTGAGCCTGACCCCATTCAAATGACTGAGACTGGGTGGCTGCTTGGAAACAATGAAAGCACAATAAACAATACACGTGGTCCGAATCCTGACCTTACGTGATCTCTGGCCAGCGAGAGACGGAGCAGATATTTTACAATAAAGAAGACTATGGGAAATCCAGTGACAGAGCTGACAGATATACCTACAGGATAATTGTAAACACAATTTAAAGCACCGGGCGTTTTCAACTTAAACTATCAGGTCCATTTCAAAGTGTTCATTTATTTATTGAAGATATATTTATTGATAATTTTTTGTAAACCTTTATTTTACACAGATGAGATGGAGATACTAGGATGCCTGATGCATTTGGAGAGAGCCAAGAAAAGATGATTTGGAGTAGATCAGAACCCAGGGAAGGAGGACGTGCTAATGAAATAGATTAAGAGAATGTATGCATTGGCAAGACCAGTAAATCAGCTAAAATGTCTGAGAAGTTAAACAAGATCATCCTACAGTGTATTAAATATTACATATCATAACTGTAATCATATCAACAGCAAGACTGATGGTGTATCAATCAATCTGTAATTAAAGTTGATTATCTGAGATTTAATACGATCCATGACCTGATTGAGAAATACATAAAATTATTTGTGTTGAACTAATGATGAGCCTGACCTTTAAGAGAATAATAACAGGAATAATCCAAAACAGATAGTAATAACAGTCATTACAGGAAGTACTAACAGGTCTGTGTGCCTGTTTTCTCCTGAGTGTCTGTTGTGCTCCGAATCGTCCTTAGTCATTCGTGCACTATTATCTTTACGAAGTAACAGTAACATTGTCAAGATCATCAACCCAAAAAATGCTTTCAGTATGTTTGTCGTTCCTCCCCGTTAGCATTTCCTGGTCCTTTGTTTGAATAGTTAAGTCATCTCACTCTCAGCGGGTATCAATTAAAAAGTATGGAAATAGACCTTCGTGTTCACATGTGAAAAAAAGAAGTGCACGGATGCAGTATATAGAGCATTCATCAATGTCCACATCTACACTGCACCAAGTCACATTTTGTGTCAGCGCTCCACATCTCCCTCAACACTTCTGGGTGGGTGAGCTGTCAAGAAGGGTTCACTTTACGTTATTTCCCATCAACCCATGTCTTAATAGATGGCACCAACACCTTCAGACGGCCAGACAGAGAACATCTAGTGAATCTATGCAGAGAGACAGGAAAACAAAAACGCGACGCTTCTCCGGAGCATCAGGGGCTGAAATTTATCCGTATGCCAGGTTACATTCAACTCGCTCTGTTTGTATTTGAAGCTTTTATGAAACCCAAAACTCCTGGCACTTTCAATGTCATTCAGTAGGGGGTGGATTAGAGTGAATGTCACCCTACTCTCCTTTTTCAATCATCCACTTTCAAACCATCCCGGTCTCAGGGTTTGTCAGGCAGCCTGGTGATGATGCCAGTAAAATGGGATCAATAGAATAGGGAAAGAGCGAGCAGACAATCCCTTGAACTCGTCCCCGTGATGGATTCGTCCTCTGTGTCATGGCCGGCCCATTGTGTATGTATTTATGTGTGTGTGCTGGCATGTTTTTGTGTATGTGTGCATCCATGCCGGTTTTTGTGTGTGTATTTGTACGTGTGTACACAATGTGCTTCCAAGCTAAGCCCTGTGATTGATGATCTGAAGCGCACAAATCATCAGTGAGGCATTTGCGAGGTGTGTGAGTCAGGAGCTGTCATCCCCCTCAGTCTCCTCCAGTAGAGCCCACTGCGGCTGATTTATAGTAAATCATTAAAATCTGCTTATTATTGCAGCAGCTCATCACCCACCCCCTCCCTCGGCCCCACAACCGGCCCCTCCCACTAACCTGCCACTGCAAAAAGAAAGGGCATGAGAGAGCGGGGGGAGAGAAAATGAGAGGGAGAGAGAGAAGAGAGAGATACAAGAAAAGCTGTGCGTGACCAACCAAGGGGGGCTACAACAGCACCTCCAAAAACATCTCCTCAGATTTTACAACAGATGTTATTATTACAATACCACCATTGCACTTTTTACTGTAATCACACACCCTTTCCACCCCAGCCTTTCCGAATACAAATTTAGGCTTTGGAAAGTATTTAAGATAGATTTGTGTCCAACAAAAAAATCAAAAAAACCCGACTGCTTTGATAAATTATGTTGTAAAAATGCACAAAGACTCAAAACATTGAATACATGCTGGGGAATCAATTATTTGCAATCCAAACTTACAACTCATTATGGCATTACATTGTCTTTAAACCCAATGGTCTATTCAAGGCCTGCCTCCAAATCTTGTCATCGACCTTCCCAGCAGGCTGATGAAAACACCTCATTTACCCAGAACGCACCCCTCACAGCAGATCCCCTGAACGCACCCCACACAGCAGATCCCCCTGAACGCAACCCTCACAGCAGATCCCCTGGTCACAATATAACCTGGCCGTTCACACCCTGTCCTTGTGAGTTATAACCTGGCTGTTCACACCCTGTCCTTGTGAGGTATAACCTAGCAGTTCACACCCTGTCCTTGTGAGGTATAACCTGGCCGTTCACACCCTGTCCTTGTGAGGTATAACCTGGCCGTTCACAC
>JACXGJ010000513.1:0-86271 GCA_016801105.1 Esox niger | reverse complement strand
CCTGAGTAATTCTGTGTGGTAGATAGTTTGACAGTTTGTTCTGGTATCCTGACCCGGGCCTGCCTGTCTGACCACGTCTTTGGATCATTCCCTTTGGTACCTATGCCTCCTTCTGGGTAGATTCCTGTGTTACTGACCTTCTGCCTGCCCTTCGACTAGTACCTGCCTGTTCCTGTATATACTGTTGGATTATCAAATAAACATCCTGCACTCTGTGCTTGGATCCAGCCATCTCTCTCTGGGGGCATTCATTACATCATATGTCTGCGCCTTTTGTTTATACTAGAGATACAGAAGGTACCATGAAAGGGGCACAAGGATATTATCACAGCACTGCCTGTGTTGTTTTCCCAAAAAGTGATTTAAAAATCCCGACCAGTTCAGAAAGAATGTTAGGGAGTAGCATAAATATCTAGGAAGAAAAGGCTTCATTTTCCTGTTTCTCCTTTACAACATCAATGTTGCTGTATGTACAGAGAATACTAATAAAATACATCAGGCTAACAAATCACTGCAAAAACGAAGCACAGTAAAATCATATTCTACACGTATATTGGACTGTATACACTATGGTGCAGCTTTGTAACTTATCTTGATTCCACATCTGATCTACAGACATTGATCTGGACTTGCTGCCCAGGCTCAAACTGTAATGTTATTCATTTTTACGGGCATTTTACATTCATTTTAGCAGTAAGATATACATGTACATGTATAATTTATAGGACGGAGGCAATGGAAAAAGATGCCGACAGAGCTGACAGAGAAGTGGGGTGAATTTGACTACATGTTGCACTGGATGTAGTAGCGTTGACTATTGGACACCCCAATAAAGGAGTAATTCAAAACAAAATAAGAACTTGTTCCAACTAACAAGTAGCATCAATTTCTCAATGTATTGACTGCATGGCAAAGTAAGATGTTTACAGAGATTTACCTCAGCGAGACACACTAACCAACGCACCCACTTGCATTGCCTCGCTGGGGCGACGCAATGTGATGTGACTTGACCCAATGACAGGTGTATATTTGTCAAGGACGTCGCTGTCTCTTCAAATCAAGTGACCAAACTATTCACTCGAGGATACTCTTTTCTTCTGAAGGTTTGGCTTGACATGATTTCATAAAAATAAAAAACCTCACCTGTCTGTTATTCAATATATAAACATGTACAATAAAAGGATTTGAGGGTCAAACCTTGACACGTGTCTAGTTTCTAGTGAATATCCTAGCTTCTGTATTGTCAGTTAGCAGTGTATTGTGTAGTAAAATAGATTTTGTTCAGAGGTCATAACTTGAAGCATTATCACAGCCCCGTGAAGTGCTTATAATGGAGTTTGTGGCACTGCAGGCATTTATAACACAAGCCAGGTCTTATCTGCAAACAGCAGAGAGGCCTCAAACCCAAATGAACTGTGGAGGTAATCAGACACGATTGGCTGAGCATTTGACTGATACAGTGGAGTTGAACCTTACCAATTCAATTTCTGTCATCTCTGTGTGAATGTGGATTCATTTACAACATGTATGTACTGTATATGCAATAGGTTACTCCCAAATCATAAAACACACACACACACACATTGTTTTGGAAATTCATGCAGAAACAGTTTACCTCTCAATACACTATACTGGCGTTATGTTTCTCAACCCCCCTGGCCTCATGTCTCCTCCGTCCAACCTGTCTTTTCCATCAAACAGTCATCCCTCTCTCCAGCCTCTCTTAATCCCCCTGCCTGTTTAGAACACAGACACAGGGATCCGGTCTTCAGGACTCCAGGGATCCAGTCTCCAGGACTCCATGGATCCAGTCTCCAGGACTCCAGGGATTCAGTTTACAGGCCTCCCGGACTCCAGGGATCCAGTCTCCAGGGCTCCAGGACTCCATGGATCCAGTCTCCAGGACTCCAGGGATTCAGTTTACAGGCCTCCCGGACTCCAGGGATCCAGTCTCCAGGGCTCCAGGACTCCATGGATTCAGTCTCCAGGACTCCAGGGATTCAGTTTGTAGGCCTCCAGGACTCCAGGGATCCAGTCTCCAGGGCTCCAGGACTCCATGGATCCAGTCTCCAGGACTCCAGGGATTCAGTTTGCAGACTTCCAGGACTTCGGGTATCCAGTCTGCAGGACTCCAGGGATCCAGTCTGCAGGGCTCCAGGGATCCAGTCTGCAGGGCTCCAGGGATCCAGTCTGCAGGGCTCCAGGACTCCAGGGATCCAGTCACCAGTGCTCCAGCCTGCAGCTACTGTAATTGGAGAGGAATATAGACACAGACAATAACCCAGCCTCCTATTCTAACATTGACCTATTCCTTATGTTTCATTTGTCCATTGTATTTTTTATATACTGAGCTTATGTACTTTGGCAAGTATTCAATATCAGCCTGGGGACATGAAGAGCTGTGGGGCCAACATGTGCGTAGTTGTAGTTAACAGGCATTCGTTTCTCTGTAACTGCAACTAAACTTGCCCATGTCAGTTTTGTGGCAGCCTGTCTAGTATATGACTGACAGGCCATGACTGCATGCAGGTACTTTGACTCTCACACGGTTTTGTCAAACATGGGCTTGTCAAAGGCTTTTTTCAGTCAGCCCCAAAACCTGCCAGGCCTGCATGTCTGTCAGTCATACAGGAAAAGGAGTTATGTTAATGCTATTTGGTGATCATACAGTACAGTATGTCCCTTCTTGAGGGGTTGCAGGACACGGGTGCAGAGGTAGATTAAAACAAAAGGTTCATTATTATCAAGACTTACTTGAAACAATGCTTAAGCGCCATGGAACACAGATGTCACACGGAAAAAGGAAACAGTGAACAATCAAGGAACAGTGAACTGGGGAGACAAAATAGGGAGGTGATCAAGGAAAAACAAAACACAAATGAGAACCCAAATGAAAACACTAAGAACACAGCTGATGGAGAAAGAACATAGAAACAGACTAACTACAACGAAAATACACTGAACATAGAAACAGACTAACTACAACGAAAATAGACTTATCATAGAAACAGACTAACTACAACGAAAATACACCAAACATAGAAACAGACTAACTACAACAAAAATAGACTGAACAAAAGAACAGTATAATTACAATAAAAATACACTGAACATAGAAACAGACTAACTACAATGAAAATACACTGAACATAGAAACAGACTAATTACAATGAAAATACACTGAACATTGAAACAGACTAACTACAACGAAAATACACTGAACATAGAAACAGACTAACTACAACGAAAATAGACTGATCATAGAAACAGACTAACTACAACGAAAATACACCAAACATAGAAACAGACTAACTACAACAAAAATAGACTGAACAAAAGAATAGTATAACTACAATGAAAATACACTGAACATAGAAACAGACTAACTACAATGAAAATACACTGAACATAGAAACAGACTAATTACAATGAAAATACACTGAACATTGAAACAGAATAACTACAACGAAAATAGACTGAACATAGAAATGCAACAGCTGACACAGCACTGGTCATACCCGGCTGTTACAAAGACGAATAATAATTACCTCTACAATGGATTGAAAAAGGGAAAAAAATCCTCTCAGTTGTCATCTAGGATGGACATATGAATTAAATGTTATCACACCCATACATCACGAGACAAATATTTTGTTGTTTATCATATTTTAACGAAAGTACAGTGAAGGTGCGTTATTCAGACTAAAATGTTTTATTCACAAGGTAATCCAAGAATTGAGACATATCTGTTGATGAAACCTGTCAGGGGGAAATATCAAACAATGCTACTATGATGCCAGCATGATTGTATTTTCGTGCACTGGGAAGCTAATTAACATTCCTTAATTCCTATAGATTATTTTATCAGCAATTTCGAGTTTAAGGAACACAGGAAACACTGTAAACTCCTGATGACATATTGCTCTATCATCTTTAGTTAGTGCAAAACTCAAGAGCTCTGGTGAAAAGTAGTGTACTAATCTGCTATAAGTTGACATTTGGGATGCAGACTGGCAGTTGTTTTCCATTAGATCTTATTACATATTCTATCACACTTACCTACATGCTGTTTGGTTCAACATGACCTGTCTCATATACTCTCTTAGTGTATTGTGGTGGCCAGCTGGAAGTAGATAATAATGTTAATAAATAATGGTTGAGTATATTACAGTTAAGAGAGCATTTACCAATATTTAACTTCAGCAACTGTCTAGTTTAACCACAGGGAAGTTCTGTGGTGCCAGTTTGTAAAGAAATCTTTAGTTGGTAGATGTAAGGTGCAAGGTTTCATTGTTTCAGTCATTTTTTATAAAGAAAACCCTTAACCCTTAAGACCCCACAATATTTCTACAATGTGGCAGTGGATTACTGAGTTTAGGTAGGTGGTACATGTCAAAATAACACCCACATGAAAGACAGGACCCAAGGTTTCCCAGCATAACATTCCCCAAAGCATCACACTGCCTCCTCCAGCTTGCCTTTTTCCCACAGTGCATCCTGGTGCCAGGTGTTCTCCACGTAAGCGACGCACACGCATCTGGACATCCACTTGATGTAAAAAGAAATGTGATTCATCCGACCAGGCAACCTTCTTCCTTTGCTCCATGGTCCAGTTCTGAGGCTCACGTGGCCATTGTAGGTGCATTCAGCAGTGAACAGGGGTGAGCATGGGCACCCTGACTGGTCTGTGGCTTCTAAGCCCCATTCAAAACTAACTGCAATGCATTGTGTTCTGAAACCTATCAGTACCAGCATTAACTTTTTCAGCAATTTGAGATACAGAAGCTCGTCTGTTGGATTGGACCACCCGGGCCAGCCTTCACTCCCCACGTGCACCAATGAGCCTTGGTCGTCCATGACCCTGTTGCCGGTTCCCTGCTTTTCCTTAATTGGACCATTTTGATAGGTACTGACCACTGCAGACCGGGAACACCCCACAAGGGCTGTAGTTTTGGAGATGCTCTGACCCAGTTGTCTAGCATCACAATTTGGCCCTTGTCAAAGTCACTCAGATCCTTTCACTTGCACATTTTTACTGCTTCTAACACATCAACTTTGAGGACAACATTTTCACTTGCAACCTAATATATCTCACCCATTAACAGGTGCCTTGATATCACTGTTATTCACTTCACCTATCAGTGGTCATAATGTTATGGTGGATCAGTCTGTCTACTGAATATATATTACTACGATCTCCATGTTCCACACAAGGCAAAAACGCATTTTTTTAAAGTGGTTAGACTGTTGATATGTTCTTCTCCATAGTTCCTGGCCCTAGAACAACTTCCACTAGTGATTACTGTGGCTGATTGGATCTTGACTAGAAATACAAATTACTTATTGGTAGCCTCTCAACATTTAGTTCCTTAAAAATGTGCCTTCAAGAGCTGACTTTCAGGCTGACTTTGGGGCTGACTTTGGAGCTTTGGGGCTGACTTTGGGGCTAACTTTCAGGCTGACTTTGGGGCTGACTTTGGGCCTTTGGGCTGACTTTGGGGCTAACTTTCAGGATGACTTTGGGGCTGACTTTGGGGATAACTTTCAGGCTGACTTTGGGGATGACTTTGGGGCTGACTGGGGTTTCGCTGTTATCCTACGAAGCATTACATCATGTTCCTACTTATATTTCTTTCTGAATTGGTTGTACCATAGAAATCTAGTATTTTTGACAGAAAATAATAAAATAAAAACCACTCTGTAATCTTGCATGCCTGATCACACAGTCATACTACGTTAACAGAAGTGTTGTGTCTTGCACAGTGACAGCCCTATCCCGGAAAACATTTGCATAGGAAAAACTGTGAAATGGACATGTCAGTATAATAATGAACTTGGTATGATATTACTCACCAGGGGGCAAATCAACCAAGAATCCACAGATGTACTCCAGATCTTACAGGCTGCATGTTTGCTGATTCAAGTATGTCTTGTGATTTCAGGTGTGTAAATAAATATCTTTAAGTACTTAAAGCAGTAAAGGTACTAGCAGAATAAGTGTTGTATGAGTAGAAGTGTCAGTTAGTGTATAAAAGTGGCTTTTTATCATTTTTATAATTTCTACCAGAAGTGAAAGTGGTGCTTATCAATAAAAAAGGTAAATGTTTTGTGTACTACATCATCCAGTTATGTACTACCATCTCATATGTTACATAATATACATAATAACTATTAATTATTTAGCATTTTGTGTATGTTACTAATCACATTTGATATTGTATATTTTTAAGTTTTCACATGGAAGTTAAACAAGCATTTGGCGCAATGTGATAAAATAGTCTCAACATTAAAAGCAGAGAATATACAAAAAATGTTAACATGGTGATACTGTATAAGCTTGACGTAATAATGGCAGAACTCCCAAACAGGCAAGAAGATCATGAGCCCATGTCCTGTCCAGACCTCCAGGTGTCCTGACCTCCAAGTGTCTTGACCTCCAACTGTTCCACAATGATTATGTTACGTCTCCCTTAGATACCTTTTTGATGTTTTACTAACAAGGTGATAATTGCAAGGATGGCAATCAAATCATTCCTGAGAAAAAAAGAGCTGATTCTGGTTTTGCAACTGAAAAGCGTTATAGAATGGAAAAATGCAGAGAGTACCTCAGAGTTAAAGGTCTACTGAATGACCCATGATCGCGTCCTAGGCTTCTTTTGAACCGAGCAGTGAGTAAGAACGACACTCGTGCAAAATGACGACTGAAACATTAATCACGATTAGGAGTAATTAAAAATCTCTGGGCGTTAATTAATGGGGTATGCTTTAAGGGAAAGTGTGTAATTAAGAGATTGACATGACAAGGTTTGGGGTGACGTATGCTGAGTCAGGTGTGTGTGTGTGTGTGTGTGTGTGTGTGTGCAACCTGTTGTGAATGTGCACGTACAGCGTTGATTTAAAGGCACAGGTTTTAATAGTACCTTTAAGCTCGGTGTCCTCTGTCGCACGCCACCCCAGGTAGGGCAGGGCTAAACCTGGCCTGGTTCGGCACGGCCTAGACAGGGAGTATTGACAGATATGACAGGTCTCTGATTACCCAGTCAGCTGGAGGGCTGGGCCTTGTCACCTGTCAGGTACAGAGATGGTGGGATGAGTGAGCAGAGAGAGGGAGCGGGAGGGACAGGAGGAGATGAGGAAGAGAGGAGACCGGCGGAAAGGAAGAGGAGGAGGAGTTTTGAGTTGTCACCAATGACAGCATACATTACAGATATGAAATACATTGACACAAGTCTTGATGTGTGTTGGACAACCTTCACAGGAAGTCTTCACTGTGACTCGCCGGATGAAGAGTCCCCTGAAACGTGGCTTTGATCTCCAGTACAGGCACAGGTCATTTCCCAGCCAGCCAGCCAGACAGATGGAACACAAGGAGGCTTGGGGGGCAGGGAATGGGGGGGCCCCCACGTTTGTCTCAGAAGGAAAAAGAGAAGGGGGGAAAGGGGGAAAGAGGAAAGCACTGTGTACGCCGGCAGTGGCGGAGAGAGCAGGAGAGGAGAGCTTTGACAGACACGTCTCACCCATGCTGACAGCTCTGTCAATAGCCCCAGGATGCCGGCCCTGATTGACAGCTACCAGGTGGCTGGCTGAATGGAGTTGTCAGGCCTCCTGTCAATCAAACCCATGGCCTGGCACGGCTGCAGACACACAGCTGCCCAAGGTGATCTCTTGTTCTACTGGCAGAATGTTGGCACACCGGTAAAACCACCTCCTGCCGGATCATGCAAACATTACCTTAGATGGCCACTAGTGTGTGTGTGTGTGTGTGTTTGTGTGTGTGTGTGTTTTAGGTCTAACTATACTCATGGGGACCAAATGTCCCCATGAGTATAGTAAAACCACAAGAAATTGGACTCATTGGGACCTTTTGCCAGTCCCCATGAGGCAAAAGTCAATTTCTGGCTCTGGGTTTATGTTTAGGGTAAAACTCGCAATTATTTTTAGAAATAAAACTGGGATTTCTTTAAGGTCCAGGCATTGCTGGTTAAGTTTAGGGTTAAGGTTAGGCATTACACCTTGGTAAAATTTAGGCATACATTTTAGTTCATTGAGGTTAAGGTTATGGTTAGGGATTGAGTTAGATTAGGTTAAGGTTAGGATTATGGTAAGGGTTAAGGTTAGGTTTAGGATTAACATTAAGGCAAGGGAGCACGCAATATCTATTTTCTTGTCCTTATGAGGTTAGCTGTACAAACTTGTGTGTGTGTGTGTGTGATCCAGCTCCATCTGTACATTTGGGGACTCAAAGTCCCAAGAAAGATGGTAAAATCTAACAAATAGTTACCCACAAGTTTTTATTTGGCAGATCTCCAACTAAGGAAAATGTGATTTCCAGCTTAGCGGTTAGGTTATGGGAAACATTTAATTGGGCAACTGTTCTATTATCTTCAATCTTAACCTTCCTATTATCTTTATGTTTATCTTGTCGGTCTCTTCAGATGTGGTCAGCCCACGCTCCCTATAGTCACCTGGCACTGCTTTCCCGTCTGCACAAAATGTATCTTCAAATCTGTCTCCATTTCAGTCCACCACATCATAAAACAACCTTCGATTATAAACTCACCTACATGCCTCACAAGCAAAAACCCTGATCAGTCCTACTCTGCCTCTTCTGCTTTCTGCGTATAAATAAACAGGCTGATTGCATCTCAAGCTCATTGCATTCTGACAAATGCCCAGAGGTGACTGTGAAGTCCTGAGCCAGACAGTTTCTTTGTTTAACCTTGGTTCCCTCGAAGTCTTCCCGATAAAGACTCAGTGATTTCATCACATGTTTACACTGGTCATCCTGTTTGTTGTATAGGCTTTGTGAGACTACTGAGATTGCAATTCACCTATTCCATAACATGGGAACTGTATTTCCAGACAACTAAATTTTCTGTTAAACCTGACCTATTTATGTGAAACTATAATAACAATCTGAAATTGTGACATCTTAGGAACTAGGGTGTTGGCGGTTTTGCTCTACGACATACATACGTTTTACTGCATATTATGATCAGGTTGAATCTAATGTTTACAGGGAAATATGTAAAATATCCAAATATGGGTAAAATATATAAATATATACATATTTATATAAGAATCATCCTGGGGTGCTAACAGTTTAAATGAAATAGCTATGTGTTCCATACTATAAGAATCTTAAAACTGCAAACGTCATCGTCCACAATTTGTGTAAATGACTGATCTCTATAACACCTGTAATTCTTTGGGATGAAAATCCAGTCAGTATGGGGACCATTGAATGATGCAACTGAGAAGTTCCTTCTGTTGTGTAAGGATTCTGACATAGATTACCTGGTTGAGAAAACATTGTGATAAGAACCAGAATGGGATTGTATGTGCTTCAGAAGATATATATCTTTACATTGATTGGCCCGAGTTCACTGGGAGTTACTGTGATGAAGCAGGGTGGTAACCACAAAAATTGTGGAGGAAAATGGGGCAAAAGTAAAAATGGAGATCGTAGGTTCATTTTCCTGAACATGTGTACCAAATGTCATTAGCGTCAAACATATTCATACATAAAAATGGAATCTTATAGTGTGTTTGCAGTTCTGTTGATGTACAAAAATACTTAACTTCATTGATCTGCAAAACTATAGCAATGTCATTGCTTATTTATTTTGAGTGGTTTATACACTAATCTGAAAAATATAACTCAGGATTATTTTGTCCATGCGTCAAATCAGGTTTCATGCAGATTGGTGATTTTGTGCCAAAGAATTAACAGTCCATATATTTTTCACAAAATGCTGGAAAATCCATGATGGTGTCCCCGACTTTTTCTAAAATCCAATGGTTTCCTTGTAAGTAGAGCGTCTATGTACTACACATCATTTCTCACCTAACCGCTCGCTATAGTGGTATATATTATATTGTAATTTTGTAAAAGCTGGGTCTCTATAACACCACCCATCACTCAACGAAGTTGGGCTTAGACCTACATGGGCATTGTTTAAAAAAAACATGTGACCATGAAGCATGGGAGCTAATGGCAGATAATGTGTAAAAGGCTTTTCCCCCGAGTGAAATACAGAACAAATGGAAGCATTCTACTCCATTAGATCTGCCATGATTACACCCTAAACATCTGGCATGGGATCCTGACCGATAACTGTTCTGAAGAACTCCTATCAGGAGATGTTTACCAAAACACCGACATTTATACTGCATGAAAGAGCTTAGGTTATGGGAGGTTAGTTTGATGCCTGCTCGCAGTCAGACAGCAAGTCAGTGTTAAGGTGATGGATTTCTGAAGGAGAATATAGATCATTTTGACATTGAGTATAAATGAAGTAAAAGGCATTCAATCTCTCTCTGTGCCACATACCACAATACACTTTATTATAGGCAGCTGGTTCCTTACAGATAAATATATTTTTCACACTGGAATGTACATCAAGATTTTTTCCTTATGTTTTTCCAACTCGATCTTCAACAACACAACCCCTATTCTCCATCTGTCATCCTCAACACAAGAAACGAAACAACTCATCACTTATTTATAGATGTCCATATGCTGTCACTACAGCAACATCAAGTCCCACACGTTGATGTCATGATAAGATCTCTCCCAGAGCATGTAGACCTAGGTGTCTTTTCCGGGCCTATGGTTCTGGGCAAGCAGGAGGCCCCTGTGGAGCCCTGTTGGGTCGTAAGGGGGCTGACATGGGGTCGTCTCAGACGTCTGTCAGGGTACAGGCTGCTGTCAAATGGCCTGCGATGAACGCACAGGACATGGGTTTTCAGGTTGCCCTTCTGGGTGGCACTGTAGGGGCAGTATTTGCACTGGAAAGGCTTCCCACCTGGCAGAGGGAAAAGCATTGGTTTAAATAAATCAACCTCCAACCGCTCCTTTCTCATTATACTTAACTGTGTTTACTACAGCACCCTCCTCCAACTCTCTTGTGTCAACTCTCCACTGGTAAACAAAAAATATTATAATTATAGCAGTGGTGGATTTATAGAGAGCACTACCACGGTTTTACTTAGAGAACTCTACACAAAATGCAATCCCCATCTTATTCCACCTGAAGATCCTGCAACACAGTCAAGTACATTTGTTTTTTTCAAGGGGTACAGTACATCTTGGTTTTATTTTGATCAAGTTTGTAAGTCCTTCCCTTTTTAAGAGCAGTGAAATAAGAACATAAAGGCAGGCACATTTAGACCCACGCACATCATGGGCTCTGCTGGGACTTATGGTGGTGGTGAGTGAACGGCTGAGGAATGACG
This sequence comes from Esox niger, assembly GCA_016801105.1. Lineage (NCBI taxonomy): Eukaryota > Metazoa > Chordata > Actinopteri > Esociformes > Esocidae > Esox > Esox niger. Next base: position 75,033 of record JACXGJ010000513.1, on the reverse strand, counting down.
TCTCTGAGGAGGCCAAACCTACTAAACCTTCTTGTCCGTTTCTATCGATCACTGGTTCTGTCTACTTCCTGTCTTTCTGTCCTCATGTTTTTTCTTTCTCCCCCGTTTCTTTCTCCCATCTCTCTTTGTTGCTTTTTCTTGTATTTGTCTTTCCCTCTCTCCTTTTTTTCTCTCATTTGCCCCTCTTGCTTTCTTTGATGGATGAGCCTACAGTCACAAGTAACCATACCACTGTGTCCTCTATTAGCTGCTTCCACCACTTTCGTATTCAACATCAAAACATTACCTCTAATCCACTTTGACCGCCACACGATTTGTAAAGGATGGCGTGTGCTCTTTCAAACTATTTTCATACACCACCACTCCTCCATGTAATAACTCAATGGCTTTTTCTATGATTCATGATTACAGTAAACCGCTATGGAATGATGTCATCTAACGTAACTTCCCAAAGCACCACGCTGCCCCGACCTTTTAACCTCTCTTCTTCCTTTTCCCGGTCATACTCCTCCTCCTTCACCTGAATGAAACGGAAAGTTCTCTTTCATATCTACATAAAACGTCATTTTGGGGGGAAAATGTAAAAAGCCCACAGAAGGTGTTGGGCAATAAAAAGTAATGCTCCATCTGTTGATGTATAATAACCTGCTGGTCATAAAGGACACATTAGTCAGCAGCACAGGAAATGAGTGACACATCTGGATGTCCTCTGAATATCACTGACCAGTCTGTCTGCCATGCTGTATGTCTGAATATCACTGACCTGTCTGTCTGCCATGCTGTATGTCTGACTAGCACTGACCTGTCTGTCTGCCATGCTGCATGTCTGAGTATCACTGACCTGTCTGTCTGCCAGGCTGTATGTCTGACTAGCACTGACCTGTCTGTCTGCCATGCTGAATGTTTGACTAGCACTGACCTGTCTGTCTGCCATGTTGAATGTTTGAGTATCACTGACCAGTCTGTCTGCCATGCTGCATGTCTGAATATAACTGAACTGTCTGTCTGCCATGCTGCATGTCTGACTAACACTGACCTGTCTGTCTGCCACGCTGCATGTCTGAGTATCACTGAACTGTCTGTCTCCCATGCTGCATGTCTGAATATCACTTACCTGTCTGTCTGCCATGCTGAATGTCTGAATATCACTGACCGGTCTGTCTGCCATGCTGAATGTCTGAATAGCACTGACCTGTCTGTCTGCCATGCTGCATGTCTGAGTATCACTTACTTGTCTGTCTGCCATGCTACATGTCTGAATATCACTGAACTGTCTGACTGGATAGAACTACAGACTTTCTCGTCTAAAATAGGACTGTCAAGATGTCAGATTTCCACTACACGATTATTGTTGCCAAAATAATTCATGCTTACAATATTATTGCGGTATCTGTAGAAAATGTGAAGAAAAAAATCAGTTAAACTTTGTTTAATCAGGATTTTTTCCTCTTGGAGGTGGAGAGAGTCGAACCATAACTGTACAAATGAAAAAATGTAAGCTTACAAAAAGAACAATTACACTTAATAGATAGTAAAATGCAACCAGATGAACAGATCAACAAGGCCAAACACCCAGAGGAGTTTTAGTAAAAAATTGTGAACAGACTACAAAAATGCGTAAATTCAAACACTATTGTATAGGTCCAGTGTTATGAGTCCAGACTCGTAATTTAAGCACATGCATCGTTTGGAAAAACCAATGTCATTTTTTACATGTGAACTGGCTACAAAAACGGAGCGCCTTTGCGGATCTCTCCTGGGGGTTCTACTGGGCCTAGCGGGTTGACGTCAACGCCAGTGCATCGGTCCAATCACCTCGTTTAAGCAAAATAATCAGTTATCTATAGGTGACATGAATAAGGTATGGAAAAACCGAGAAGAGGTTGTGGAAAATCACAACTTCAGTTTTGCCTAGTGAATAGGATATTATCATACATGTACTATTAACATGATATCACCGTTATCGTCAACACCAATATATCGCGACACCCCATAGTTTTGGGGAAATATTTTGCCAGTTTTCTAGAATTTTCCAAAGAGACACAAGAATACATGATGTTTTGCAAAACAGCAAATGTATTTTTAAAATGTAACTGCCTTCTCAAAACATACAGACATCAGAAAAACATTGCTTCCATTGTGGTCTACCCCAGATTTGTTACAATAGGTTTGGTTATTGACTTTCTCCAAACTGACCCTTTATTCATGTATTTTTTTATTTCAACTTCAGAGTCCCCTGGAAAGTATATGATAGACATACATAATCATCACTTCAACATTATAAAAAAATAAAGGTAACCAAATTTAATTAAATGTATTTATTTATTCAAGAAAATCTACAGAAATAACGTTTCGTTTAATATTTTAGAAAAAGTAAGCCCCGCCCTAGCTCCAATAGCTTGTGTTGCACTCTCATAACTGTAAAGACTTAATTTAGCTACTTTTTGTAAATGTCTCTTACATCGGTTAGGAGGAATTTCTGCCCATATTTCTTTATAGTACTGCTTAAACATGTTTGACTGGTTTCTTGCATGCATGGCCCCCTTCACGTCCCCCCAAAGCATTTTGTTAGGATTGGCACCTGGGCTTTGACTCGGCCATTCCATAACCCTCCATTTCTGCTTTTTTAGCTACTCTGGTGTAGCTTTGCTTGTATGTTTTGGATCATCGTTGCTAAATCCATGTCAAGATCAGCTTCAACTTTTTCATAGATGGCAGTGTGATCTCTGAAAAGAGTGATGGCAAATTGTTCATGCCTCCTAGGCATCCAGGCAGTGCCAACATATAATGCCAACTCTATGCGTTACGGTTGGTATATGTTGTTTCATTTAAGCCAGACATGGCATCTAGCATTGCAACCCAACAAGGCCTTTGACTCATATAACCAGAGCACATTGTTCCAGTAGCTTTGGTCCTTTCTGAGGTGTTTTCTGGCAAACGTCAGTCATGTCTTATATCGTTTTTTAAAGGAGAGGCTTCTGCCATTCTGACCTGCCATGTAGGCCAGGTTTGTGCATTCTCTTTCTGACTGTTGACTAATTCACCTCAACGTTGAGAGTGGCAAAAGAAGCCAGCAGATCCCTAGCTCTTACCCTGTGGTTCTTGGAGACTCTATAGGTGTATTTTGGTCAACTCTTGGCCTGAATTTGGTAGCTCCAATGTAGATTGCCAGTGGTCTGGAATTTTCTCCATTTGTAGATGATCTGTCAGACAGTGGAAAGATTTATTTACATTTCCCTGGAAATGTCTTTGTTACCCTCCCAGACTCATGGGCATCAAAAACCTTTCTTCTGAGAGCCTCAGATAGGTCTTTAGATCTTGGCATGATGTGTTACCACACACCCATATGGTGAAGACCAAACCAGACCAGGTTTTTACTCCTTATGGAAGGCTGGGCCCTTTTAATTACTCTCTAATCATTTTCTAATCATTTGGTTCACCTGATTATATTATTAGGCATTTTATTTTAATTGCAGAATTGGCTTCATGTATGTCCAAATGCATGAAGAAGATATTACTTTCCTGGAGTTGTATTTTATCACATGACTATAGTTCAAATAGTAAATTATGACATAAAATCCAGAGTGCTCAGTAGGTCATACATTATTGCCCTGTAGGGGTTTACTGTGGTTTAACTGTTAACAATGCACAGTTTTTGCCAAAATGAAAGAGTCCACCTGTACACTCACTACATATTTTTTTCTTCTGTTTTTCATCCTAGTCTATCTGCCTGTCAAAAAAGCTTTGTACTGACACAGAAAAATAATTATGAAATAATTATAGTTCCGGCATTTTGATGTAGGTAGTTAATATTTAATAAAATGCCCCCATTTCATCATGTGGTAATACACCATTTCTTTTTGGGATCATTTGCTAAAACTTCATCTCCTATAGAACACCTAATTAATGATTGCAGTTGTCAGACATTATTGCATAATTCAACAAGTGTTTCAACAGAAGGGTACTTTCACATCTGAAAGGATAATGCTTAGTTCCAAATCACTATTATCTATACATTCCTTACATTATTTATAAGATCAGATGTAAAATCACTACAATTTGAGCATTGTTCATCTGCAGACACTGTAATTAGTATACATTTTAACTGTATTCGACAAACAAATGAACACCCACAAAAATGAAGATCTATTTCTTCTCTGTCTTGTAATGTAAGTGTTGAGATAGAGAGCTTACTCCCTTTTAACTTGGCAACGTTATGACCACGTATTTTCAGACAGTGTGTTTGATAGGTCAATACAGATGTTTCAGCAGTCTTCTTGTTGACACAAGAAAGCAAGAAGACAGAGTGGGAATGAGCGGACAGTAAAATGGAGGATCTCACAGTTACCTTCATGTTTCAAGGAAAGGAGAGTACGTTCAGAATATTTCACCGAATCTCCTTTTTTTCTTACAACCATTAAAACATGTACGCCATCAATATACCATGTTTCACATTAAACAACATCTGCAAATGTAAGCAAAGTCAAGCAAGAATAATCTTTCCACATTCAGCTGCTCTCAACTCACCGCCTTCCGTTGTCCTCCTGTGTTAAACATTCCTCCTGGTATCTCCTCCCACTGGAGGAGAAGGGAGGTCCAGGAGAGGGCAACCTCCAAATAAGTTCCATTAATCACAGGCCACAGTGTAATGTAACTAATATTTTACAGTTAGAGGAGACAGGACTGGGCCCAGAGCCATCCATCTCCCCAACAAATGATCACCCAGCCTGAGACCAGTCCAGCTCTCTGTCTCACGCACGCACGCACGCATGCACAGACACAAACGCACGCGCACACGCACATGCACGCACACAAACACAAACCCACACACACACACCCACGCGGATGGCGTAAGGAAAGAGAGTGTGTTTCTGTGTATGAGCATGTGTTGTGTATTGGGGGTGTTGTGTGTGTGTGTGTGTGTGTGTGTGTGTGTGTGTGAGTGTGTGTGTGTGTGTGCGTTTCAGGCAGAGATAATGACCATGATGACAGTGGTGGGGATGTGAGGCCCTGGGTAGCTGAATGGTGACGGATGACACAGCACTGAGCTCTGATGGCACACAGACAGTGAGTGATGACAGCACATCCTCCCCAACGCTCCACCCTTCATTATCTCTATGGGGAGACCCAGGCACAAAGGCAGCCCACTCGGCCTGCCCTCCTTCTGCCCTCCAACGACATCTGCTCACACAGACAGCCACACTAGCCTTCCTCTTTCACCTCCCTGTCTCTCCATCCATCTCCATCTACGCTCCATCTCTCTGTTGCTCCCCCTGTCTTTCACCTCCCTGTCTCTCCATCCATCTCCATCTACGCTCCATCTCTCGGTTGCTCCCTCTCTCTGTTGCTCCCCCTGTCTTTTGCTCTCTGTCATCCTTTCAGTAGAGGTATACACCCAGGCAGACAATGAGGTAATGACTGCCCAACCTTTCAAATCAAGACTTTTCTCTTCTTTCTTCGTCTTTCTTTCATTCTCAGATAATCCGTTCTGTATTGATCTGCTCGTATTCAACCAAGTCTCACGTGTTCTGAGGCTCAATCTGACGTTTACCGTGAGTGGAGGAGATGGGTGGCCGCAAAGCCACAGTCCTCTGGTCTGTTCTCTTAGTTTGGCCCCAGTAAGATAAACCTCCTCTATAATGAAGAATACCTTCTGCTAATAATATATTAAAGTGCACTGAACAGTTTGCTAATGTGTAAACCTTTTCGCAACATGGTACCATCAAGCCTTTGGCGAACAAATCTCAATTTCATGCAACTAGAAAGAAGTGGCCTCTATCGCCATCTAGTGGCGCGGTCGGGAGGCGCAGGTTAGGCCATTAATGCGGCACGAGAAACTAACGAGCTGTCAGTCAGGTTCATCCAGGGGTCACCATCTGGTCAATTACCACTGTTGGCACACTGTGTCCAACCTGAACTGTCACTGTACACACATGGCACGTCAGTCCATGTCCACGGTGCCCAGCAATATGTCACAGAGTGACTGGACCTAGACATCCAGCATGCAGACGCAGGGACTGGAGGCAGGCCCTTGACAAGGCCACCTGGTCAATATTACAAAGAGAGCGGGTTGAATCGGTTGGCGTGATGAGGATAATGTCTGACTGGCCACCTGCTTGTTGTGTAGTTGAAGGGCACTTGCCCGGCTCAATGTCAATCATGTCAAATTTGACTGACTCCTTTCCAGCCAAGCTAATGGGTGAGCAGCAATGGGAGGGCGGATTATACATTGATGGGCATTTGCTTGTTCATCATGTTCTACAATTTCAATACCAGACAATAGTAGCACTGTAGCTGATGAGTTACTGTGTTATTGTATCTTTAATGCATCATACGTAAACAATATTGGGAATGGCGAACAAATCAGAAAAACCTCTGGAAACTATAATATGCATTCACACATCTAAGGAAACAACTGTAAGCCTACAATTGTTTTTGAAAGCTATTTTTTAGAGCAGTAAACCAAACAGGAGTGGAACAGATGTGGTACCCCAACAGAGCTGACAGGCACGTTAATGTCTTTCATAGGAGCATATTGGGTTGCATATTGGGTTTCTGAATAAGATGGATCAGAATGACGGGGTATCAAGTTTCACTCATAACACATGCATATCATATTAAAGGATCCCAGCTGTCTGAAAGACCTCTCCAGAGGGCCAGGTGATTAAATCTTGCTATCTGCAGGCGTATTATACAAGATTTAAACCTCTCCATCAAATGGGTCTGGTCGCTTGGCTGATTTGTTACCTATCAGATGGTGAAATTTTATCGTCCTCTAAGTGTGGATGTAATCAGTGTAACACACCTGTGACTGCAATACCCATGTGGCAGTTCTGCTGATTTAGTCCTGCGATTTCAAATCACAAAGTTCAACTATCTACAGTGCAACAATTTCCTCTGACAAAATGTAAGTTGAAGTAAGTCCATCTATCTGGAAAAGTGCACTAAAGGGTGATATTTACAATAAGATTGTGTAGGACCGCATAGGATGAAACATGGATGCAGGATCACAACTTGTCCACTAGATGGCAGTGAACTGTCATAGAAAATATAGGCACCACTGCGGGAAAAGGTTACGAACAGATGCAGTGCCATTCAAACGTTTGGACACACCTACTCATTCAAGAATAATTCTTTATTTTTCACAATTTCACACATTGTAGAATAATAGTAACAACAACAAAACTATGAAATAACACATGGAATAATTTTTATTCTCTCAAACATCCAGGTAGTCACCTTTTCAATTAGGTGTGCCTTGTCAAACGTTTTCTGGAATTTCTTTCCTTCTTAAGGTGTTTGAGCCAATCAGACCTTCTTAAGGTGTTGTGACAAGGTATACAGAAGAACATCATAATGTCTGTACAGTAGTAGTCCATATTTGGACAAGAACCGCTCAAATAAGCAAAGAGAAATTACATCCATTACTGTTATAAAAGACAAAGGTCAGTCAGTGAGGAACGCTGAAAGATTCTTCAAGTGCCTTTGCAAAAACATCAAGGGCTGTACTGAAGCTGGCACTCATGAGGTCAGGCACAGGAAAGTAAGACACAGATATACCTGTTCTGCAGTTTGATAAAGTTACCAGCTTCAGAAATCAGCAATTCACTGCACCTCAGATTGCAGCACAAATAAATATGTCTCAACATTAACTGTTCAGAGGAAACTGCGTGAATCCATCCTTAATTGTCAAATAGCTGCAAGGAAATTGCAACTGAAGAACACCAATAATAATAAGAGACTATTTTGGGCCACGAAACATAAGAGATGGACATTCGATGGGGTGGAAATCAGTCCTTTGACTTTTGGTTCCAACCCAGCTATGATGTTGTGGGGGTGATTTGCTCGCAACACTATGATTTATTTAGAATTCAAGGCAGACTCAACAAGCATGGCTACCACAGTATTCAGCAGTAAAACGCCAACCTATCTGGTTTGTGCTTAGTGGGACTACCATTTGTTTTTCATCAGGACAATGAGCCAAAACACACCTCCAGGCTGCGTTGTCTGACCAATAGAGTGCTGTATCAGATGTCCTGGCCTCCACAATCACCCAACCTCAACTCAATGAGATGGTTTGGGATGAGTGGACCGCAGAGTGAAGGAAGATCAGCCGACAAGCACTCAGCATATATGGGAGCTCGTTCATGTCATGAATATGCAAATAGCCCATCAATGCAATGGGTGGCTAATTTGAAGAATCTAAAATAATCATGCATTTTAACCCATTGAACACGTTTTTAGGGTCACTACATGATTCCAAATGTGTTATTTCTTAGTTTGGAGATCTTCACTATTATTCTACAAAAAGAAAAATATAGCTGTGAATGAGTAGGTGTGTCCAAACGTTTGACTGGGGCTGTACATTAAATCATGGAATAGAGACACTCACCCGATATCTCTGCTCCCTCCTTGAGCTCCCCACCGTTGAAGCTGGCTGCAGGGACGTTGAGGAGCGTCCGGTTGTGTCTGATGGAGGACTGCAGGACTGAGAGGAGGTTCCTGGAGTGCTGCTGGTGTGGGATCTGCCTTGGCTTCCTCAGAGGCAGCGGAGAGAGGAGAGTCTGAATGACAGACTTGCTCCACTGCTCCTGCTTCTCCTCGGGACACTGCTGCAGGCAGTCAGCCATCACCTGCGTCACCTCCTCGCTCAGCCCTGCTTCACTCATGCAATGTTTTCTCCTCCTCGGCTTGTTGCGTCTCCCGTGTCCCTCCATGCTGACAGACGCAGGGTTCTCCAATGGACCGTCCATGTCCTGAGCTGAGGAGTCATAGCTGCGCAGGTCCTCCTGCTCCGTAGGCGTCCCCGGGTCACTGCCGGTGCCAGATCCAGGCTCGGACCAGTCAGACTGGGCCTTGGGTGTCCCAGTGGGTGCCTGCAGTCTGTTGGCACCGGAGGACCCCCATCCGTTACTCTCAGGGCCGTGTTGATGGAGTAACCCAGTCAGTCCCCCTGGAGGTCTGTTGTTGTGGGCTGAGGCAGCCTGAGATGACAACAGCCAGTCGGGTCGGAGGGACAGGTCCAGAGGTTCGTACTGGGACCTGACCGTACCGGGTGTGGCCACAGACTCCCCCTCACTGTCCCGGTCACTCCCTCTGGCTCTGACACGCTCCTCCTCCTCAGTGCTCTCCTGCCCTCCGAACCAAGTGCTGACCCTACCCCCTGCGGTCCTCCTCTTCCGGCCATCTCTCAGCATGCTGGTTGTCAGGCCGTTGATGAACGTCTGTATGGATCGATGAAGACCCGGCGGATTCACATTGTCCTCCTCCATAGCTGAAGGTCCATAGGCCCGATGGAGACCGGATGAGTCAGGCAGGTTGGGTGCTAGCCTGTCCGTGTTCAGAGTCGCTCGGTTTCCCTCGCCCTCTTCAAGGTCCTCCGGCCCACTGTCGAGGCCTGTCGCGGGGCTCCAGTCTCGGGGGCTCGCCGTCTGTGAGGACGAAGGGTTTCTGATGTCCCTGGTGTCCTGATTCCACTGGGCGTATTGGTAGGCCTTCAGATGATAACTGAGAGAGGCTGACTGTGTGCTGACGTCACTGTAGGGCTTTTCCTCACCTGGTAGAGTGACAAGAAAAATTTACCTGGGTTACAATTATCCAAGCGTCTTGCTTCTGTGAACAGTTGTCTGCATGTGTATCATATCAGTGACAAATGTTGTACGTCGAAATGACGGACATACAAAGGGAGTACGGACAAAAAATAACCTACACGACTGGATCATCTCTGTGAACTTGGGATATGTGAATTTGTATATACTTATATTCCACATTTCAAAACAGGAATAATGTGAGCAGTGCTACACGATGTGGAGTTGATGGATTTAAGTCATGCACCTCGGTAAATCAGAATTGTAATCAGCTTTTAGGCCAAACCATACATCATCACACAGTATGGAGAGCAGAGCACCATATGGAAGGAATAGAGTGAAATATGTTAGCACTGAATACCATTTTTTATAATTACATATTTTACAGTAGCAGCTTTTGTCTGAATGAGAACAGAGAGGAAGCAGAGGGGCCCATTTTATCAAATGGAAATAACAAGGTTTGGTAGAAAAATATACATTATTCCTCTACAATGAGAAACCATTAATATTCAATCAAGTTTATTTTTGTTTGTTTATTTTTGTTTCTACGTAAACAATGCTTTGTGAAGTACATGAAGCAAATACATTTTTAAGACATTAAATGAAGAAACAAATATTTATTTATTTTATCAGTATGAGGTTAAACCGTATAAAACTCAAACTGATTCTAGATGTATTTTGAAGTAAGTAAAACAACATTTTAACAACAAACCTTTCAATTGCAATACATGTTCCATATAAAGTAATTGCTTTTTACAAGGGAATTCTCTTATTACTTCAATACGATTGTCTTTTCTCTTGTTAGAATAATTTGTATTATTTAATAATGACCTCACCGTTTGGTAAACCTGTTGACTTTTGTTGGACTGAAAAATAAACTTGCAGTAACATAAGAAAATGACACATATATTTTATATAGATTCAAATGTACTATAATTAGGTTGACTACTATGATTTGGTTATAAAACTGATTTTGGAAATATCAAATCTATACTGTCTATTACATTTTAATAAATCCTATACAGTAAACAGGTATTCTTTAGACAGTAAACAGGTTTTCTTCAGTAAACAGGTCTGCCTTATCCAGTAGACATGTAAGTGTCTTTCTAAACCTGCACTGGCCAACACAGTGGTATCAAAATCCAGTGTGGTATGTTAACATGCTACCTCACCAATATACCCCCTGCAAGTACCAAACAATACTGTACAATACAATACATTAAATACTACAACACGGATAGAAATCAATGATTCTCTTCTTCAGGTTAGGAGGAGGCAAGACTTGAGCTCAATTAACACCTCTGTCAGGTGTGGATTTCTTCTTCCAAAAAGTTTTTTTCACCTCAAGTTCATAAACAATAAGTACATATGCAAAGTCTTTGACAATCTATTACCAAATTCTGCTCTATTACCAACACTAGAAAGTCAGCATGATTATGTAATGAACACGTAATGAAAGTAGTTCCCCTAACCCAAGAGGGGGCATTTAGAGGGTGTGGGACTGTCGGTGTTATGATAAAATGTTTTAAAACAGATTAGCAGTCCTCTGAAAACCCCAAGTGGTGTTTTTAAGAGTTTAGTGAGAACACTTTGGGGGTTTCATTTGATGTAAAAGGCAGCATAGAAAGGGTTCCGAAATATAAATAGGCTATAACCCAAACATTTATTGATGATCAGGGCCAATTCAGAATATCTCTTATCTCTTTTGGAATTAAGCCCACTTATATATTAGCTGTGAAACAGATTACAAAGAAGAGGAAACTGAGAAAATCAGTAAAAGTAAGACAGACAAAACAAAAAACTTTAAGTAGATAGAATTGAACCTATGCAAACAGCTCGACTGATACTTAAGGGAAATCAACAAGGGACCAGATACAATATACCAACAGCATACTTAATAAAAGTCATTTGTAAATGTCAATTTACCAAAACATTTAAGAAAATCTCCAACTTAATTTATTAAGCTAAAATGGAAGTACTGCATGTTTTCGGAGGATAAGCAAAGGAAATGTAGTCTTCAAAGTTTCATTTTAAAATCCTTGCAGACCCATGTATGGTTCATTCAAGCATTATCCTTATTAAGCAACAAAGACTGATAATGGTTCATACTGACTGATTTCATTTGCTGCATTACTGTAATTTCCAAAACATTATACTTGGACTGAAACAAAAATGCCATATTTTTATCCTGTATTTGATCAAACATTTGATGATTAAATCGTTCACAGTCACTGATGAAAATGGAATGTTTTTGGATATAAAATGAAATAAGAAGCATAATGTCTAGCTGGCACTAGTTTGCTTGAACATTCTTGTGATATCCACACTGTTTATGCACCTGGGGAAATAACTTTGGGGGTTGTGAAGCCTGAAGGGCTGGCATTTTTTACATTGTACTGTGTGTATTGTAGAGGTCTGGTGTGGTTCAGTTAGTAAGACCGTGGCACTAATAACACCAGAGTGCTGGGTTAAATTCCATCTGCCGACTGGAAAGCCAGTCCTCAGTAAAAAGCTTCCGATAGCCTGCATGGTGTTCACCAAACGGACCCTTAGGGACTACCAACAGGCTGTGCCTTTTACTAAGGACCGGCTTTCGCCTGGCTACCCTAACAGAGATGGTTAACCTTCTGAAAGGTTCTCCTATCTCCACACAGGAACTCCGGAGTTCTATCAGAGCTTCCATTGGGTTCATCTCACCTCCCCAACCAAGGCCTTTCTCTGCCAATTGCTCAGTTTGGCCCGGTCGACCAGTTCTAGGAAGGGTGTTGGCAGTTCTACAATTCTTCTATTTAAGGATGATAGAAGCCACTGTGTTCTTGGAGATGTTCAATGCTGCAGATATTTGGTGGTACCCTCCCCAGATCTGTGCCACACAATTCAGTCTAGGAACTCTTTGACCTCGTAGCTTGGTTTTTGCTCTGACATGCATTGCCAGCTGTGGGACATTGAATAGACAGGTGCGTGCTTTTTTAAATAATGTCCAGTCAACTGAATTTACAACAAGTGGACACCAATAAACTTGTAGAAACATGTTGAGGGCGGTCAACGGAAATATCTTGCACCTGAGGTCAATTTCCAGTGTTAATGTTTTTGCTTTGTCATTATTGTGTCTGTAGACTGATGAGTAAAAAATAGAGTTCACTTGAGGATCTCTATTTTTTCAAGTCAGTGGAAAAAGGGAAGGGTAAAAAAGTGAATACTTCCCTAATGCACTATTTAAAGCCATGCGATAATTAATTACGGTATGGACCACAAAAGTTGAAATATATAATAAAAATAGATGGGTTTACATTTCATTATTTTGTTTCAGTAGAATATTTAGCAAACCAAAATAGAATAACATTGGAATTGGATTGCCTGAAGAACATGAGACTGTGAACACATAATTTAGCTATGAAACATGCTATGGAAATCATATAATTTAGCCATTTATCATGCTCTGGAAATCATATAATTTAGCCATGGAACATGCTATGGAAATCATATAATTTAGCCATTTATCATGCTCTGGAAATCATATAATTTTGCCATGGAACATGCTATGGAAATCATATAATTTAGCCATGGAACATGCTATGGAAATCATATCATTTAGCCATGCAACATGCTCTGGAAATCATATAATTTAGCCATGGAACATGTTCTGGAACTCATATAATTTAGCCATTTATCATGCTATGGAAATCATATCATTTAGCCATGGAACATGCTATGGAAATCATATAATTTAGCCAAGGAACATGCTATGGAAATCATATCATTTAGCCATGTATCATGCTCTGGAAATCATATCATTTAGCCATGAAACATGCTATGTAGATCATATAATTTTGCCATGGAACATGCTATGGAGATCATATCATTTAGCCATGGAACATGCAATGGAAATCATATCATTTAGCATGGAACATGCTCTGGAAATCATATAATTTTGCCATGGAACATGCTATGGTTGAACAGTAAGGGGTCAAGCCTCAAACATGTCCTGTCACAATTGATTTGTTCAAATAAAACCTGTAGTGTAATACTAAATGACTGACCAAAAAGTGCCTAGTACTTAAATACATTTATATAAAAAATAAATGTATATACATTTATATAAAAAATAAATTTAAATAAATGTATATAAAATTGCATTTAAATAAATTTATATAAAATTGCATTTAAATACATTCATAAAAAATACATTTAAATACATTTATATAAAAATACATTTAAGCACAGGGCATGAGGTCGTGTGGTAAGTGATAGTGATGGTCATTCGAGGCTTTATTACCGTTCTTCTAGTAGCAGGATATTCTGCTAGTAGCGCTAACTCAGATTTTCATTTTCTAAATAAAAGCCATCATTAAAATATAGAAGGTAATATAGTTAACAATCTAGTCTGTACATTTTATGTTTAATGTCTGTTCCAATGTTATCCTTGTCTGTTCTCTTTCAAAGACTAGATTGTTAACTATATTGCCTTATACATTTTAAAGATGGCTTTTATTGTGATAAAGAAAATCTAAGGGCTGCCAGCATAATATCCTGCTGCTAAATTAACGCTAATGAATCCTCGAATGGCATTAGGATGTGACCATGAAGCCACAGCTTAGAGATGTTCTTAGGTAAAATATGGAACAGATATTTCTCCATTTTGTTTCACATTTGCTTCTTTTGATTACAGCACACATATGTTGTAATATCTAAACAATACATTTATTTTATTCCATCAATGATCAAACCTTTAAGGAAACATGAGAAATAATAATTTGTGGCTTGTTATATTTTTTATGGTAGTGTTTGGCCTAATGTGAAAACAATGTGAAATAGAACTAAAACATAATACATTCCAAAGAGAAATGTAATTAAATAGGCTAATAAACTGTGTATCTTGCATTTTTTGTTCCTGGAGAAGAAATAATGATGCTATGTTTTGGTTAAACCAATGTGTTCATCATATTTCACTGTACATTTTTACATATTTTGGATCAATGGTTGTGTTTTGAATGTTGTTTGGATTGAAAACGCGCAATGAAAAGCTTTTAATGTAAGACTGGCTGTTTTACACATGGGATAAGTTTGAGGTTTTGTACAGATTTATAAAATGTCCCTATGAATTTAATTCCAACTCAATAATATATAGTAAGATATAATACTGAAGGAAAACAATCTAAGTATTGTATTATCAGCATAAACCTGTTTAGCCATCCTGATTGACTTCTCAGCTGTGTGGTTTCCATATTAGGACAAAGTCACGTGTCTATAATATCTGCTGTATGTCTACGATATGTCAAAGTCACATGTCTATAATGTCCAAACTAAACATGGAGATGCTGCGTTTAGCAGTTATGCTGTACACAACTGGAATAAACTACCAGAAGATCTTAGATGTTCAACAAACGTGTCCATTTTTAAATCCAGGCTAAACACTTCTCTTTTCACGTGCCTATGACTGAGCTCTCAAACTTAACCCCATTGTGAGCCTGTTTCTGTAACAGCATTGTTTAGTCTTATAGTTTTTCTAGCCTCCTATGTTTTATATTCTATTTCTATTTTATTATTCTATGTTTTATTATTATGCTGTATTTTACATTTCTCTTCTTAATTTATTTTGTTATCAAGTGCATATCCTGCTATATTTTACAAATTGTCTATGTCTATAATATATACTGTATGTCTATGATATGTCAAAGTCAAATGTCTATAATATCCACTGTATGTCTATGATATGTCAAAGTCATTTGAAGTGGATGTGTATGAGACCTAAAACAAACAAAAACACTTCTCTCCAGATGACATTCTAAGCGTAGCTGGGTAATAACAGCCTTGTTCTTTGCTATAGGGCTACATAAACTGCCACCATTGTGACTTAGTACTTGATTAAGAGGCCACATCTAATATATACCCTAATGAAATATAAAAAAAATAGATACATTTCAGAGTACAGGTCAAACGTAAAATAGGGTGTGGCTCCCATCCAACCTATTTGCATCTTTAGTCTGGCAGAGGAAAGGATTCTGGGTATGTCAAAGCTTCTTTGCATGTGGAGATCATGTAGTTCCCTTGTGTTCACTCTTTATGGCATTTCTGCTCTGCTTGTCCACAACTATATGTACATTGTTTTGAAGTTAGATCAAAGCTCAGTCATCTTCCCCAAGATCAAAATAATTACAGTATTCTAGGATACATCACAGCAACAGGAGCCAATTTAACAGCATAGGATAACATTACTCAAAGACAAATACATCACTACACTGAATTGGGAATGATCCTTTGTTCGTACATTTGGATATTTGAAAATGTATTTGGACATACATGAACAGAGTTTGACATATGTTTGCTTTTTAGTGCACTGTTGGGCCAGGGATCCAGTCAGATCAGTCAGCACAGTATAGAACAGAGGATGCCATTTGGGACTACATCCCTTCCACTGTCTTTGAGCAGCCCAGCTGTTTTGGTACAATTCCAATTACTGTAAAAGTCATCCGCCGCCATTAAGCCACAAATATTGGCAGTTTATTGTCCAACTCTCTACTGGCATTTGAAGGTCAGGTCCGACATTACACTGTGTCTTTTAGGGATGTGCCGTCTGGGATGGGAAGATAAAACCTGGGGCCGTTTATTTCATTCTATGCATATTGATGTTTTATTGTTCTTCTTTAATGGGCTAATATCTGACTTAAAACAGTGATTAATTCCCCTCGGTTGGAATATCCATTTTGTAACACCTTCAGATCAAACCAGCAAGGTAATTATTGCTGCGTAATAACTAATACCATAAGTTATTGGACGAGAACAATAATTTAATATTATTTGATTTTTTTATTAGTTAATATACTCTACCTAGAGAGGGACATATATGTAATGAATTAAGCATATGATAAAACTCCACTCTAATGGTGAAGTTGAAAGCAAAAGCTGAGTCAAATATAAACGAACTTGAAATACATTCAGTTCACAATAATTTGCACTTTTGCGAGTGTGTGGGCACTGATGCGCGTCCGTTTGTGGGTGTGTTAAGACAGGACAGCTGACAGGAAGGAGCTCCCTCAGAAACACCACACACATTGTCTTGAGCAAGAGAGACAGATACACTGTCCAGTGTAATTATTCCGTGGTTTACATTGACATGAAATGACCAGCAGGCCTGAATCACACAATACAGACATTCCTGACCTCATCTTTGGCCACTGTACCTTTCATAAACACATTTGCACGCTAATAAGCCCCAGTGCAGCAAAACAACACAGACTCAAGATCCTACTCTCTTCTGTGTTTGGACGGGTGCCATCTTTGTGATTGCCTGGTTCATGCTAACTTAATCAGTTGTAGATCTACGCACTGCAGAGGCCCACATTATGTGCTACAGTAATTTTAGCTCTTAGATTTATCCACCAAACTCCAATTACTGAATCATTAGAGGGCGCAGCTTTTCTCACCGAGCGCAGTGTGTCATAGGATGAAAGGATCCAACCTATGATTATAAATGCTAAACAAAAACGCAGCTGGTGGGAAATACGTTTTATATGGATAAAACACACTTTATTCCATGTATTCACCACCCATGTACGCACACACACTCACGCACACGTACACTATTACTGTAGGTACATTTATATTGCAACAGTATGCATGAAATGAATGCAGTGTAAACTTAAGCACCGAAAAGACTGGGGTGGCATGCTTTAAGATTAGACCGCCTGAGATAGAGATTCACGCAAGACTGCAGGGGAGAAAATAGGGGCACCAGATGTTCTTTGATGTTTATAATAGCATATATTATTAATATTAATTAGACCACATCGTCAATGACGCATTTGGGACGTTTCCAAGTCAATTAAGCCAAATGGCATTATTTGGAACAATATTTCAAGGCAGGTGTTCACAATTCCCAGGGTAAATCTTTTTATCAGCAGCTAGGAAAACAAGCATTTTGAGCTCAATTTGAGCCTCACACCTCATATCTGCAATAATAATTAAAAAGAGTATTAAGGGACAGAAGGGGAAGTCAAGCCCACAAGTAATCCGTTTTACAACAGTCAGAAATCTACAGCGTTTTACTTTACTTATATAGACCCAGTTTGTTGACAAAAACAGCCATGCTATGACTTAAAGGGATTGTTCGGCTAAAGAGCACATTTAGATGTTGAATTTTTTTTTGTAGTTGCTGAATTTTCCCTTTAAGTCATCAGAAGCCAATCATTGTGTGAACTAGGAGTGGATTAAAAACACTGATTTATATCCACCTAAAGATGATCTTCCCAAGTCTCCCTGTAAACAATTGTAATGGGTTCCCATCTCTACACAGTAGCAGTGGAGAGTAGTCTGGGAAGAGAACAAGGACTTCAGGGTGAAGGAATTATCACATGGTGTCTGCTTAGTGACCTCAGGGTTAAGAGTTTGAGAAGGACTAATGAATAACTGTCAGACAGAAACAGAAATGTTTGTGTTCCCATTTCAAAACCGGACACTCTGGATGTAGGTCAGGGGCCCCTAGCAAGCACTCCCAGTTATTTATCATTTTAAAATGATTCCGATTAGAATTACAATCAAATGCCATTTAAATCTGTCTTGGTGAGATGTTAGGAGCAGTATTCGCACCGCCAGCTAGTATCAGACCTCAACTGAACATTATCCAAACTTGTCAGTACTGAATTTAAACAACGTCTGCATATGCCGTATCTAGCAGGGCAGAGGAGGTCACTATTTACATTGGTAACATCTACATAATAAAGTCATGACTACAGCCGGTTCTATCGGATTAAAACGGCCACGTATTAATCAATGTGTCTCAAGACGAAACATCTGGCAACATTGGTAATTCCTCAACATCTCCTGAATTAGAACGGCTCCAATCCACAGAGACACGTTCGATCGGCAACGCGAAGGGAACTTATCCTACTCCTAAAGCCCCTCATCAAGGCGTGCACCTAGTGTCTGTATGTTCTCCATGTGTGCAGGATTTACCTATCTGTCCCACAGCAGACCTGCGCGTTGAGCCGGGGCCAGCAGCGTGTGATTGTGTTAATTAATCTGTCATTGTGAGTGCGGGGAGCAGCTGCAGAGGTCCCTGGGATATATTGTCAGAGCAAAACAATGCAGTGCTTAAGCCCCAGAGTGAGTCCTCCATTACACAGGAACTAGGGAACAAGAGGAGGAGAGGCGAACCGGGATCCATCATTTAAAGAAGCACTGACGCCTGACCTTTAAAATGAATTAGTTTCCATGCTTAATATCGACTCAAATTACACTGCAATACTGAATGTGGCAGCCCAGAATTCATCCGCTTCATTCTCAGCTAGCTCTCGCAAACACATGCCCACAGCATCGTCTGGGAATATAAGCTGGGCAGTGAGGAAGCAGGAGAAGATGGTTTTGTAAAGCGCTCTGGCAGGATTACTCTTAAAATGCTGATATTTACATGTAAATATGAGTGTGAGCAGATAATGTCAACAAAACATTTAACAAGATTAGACCTGATCCATTTATCTCTGTTTCATGGGTCTCATTTTGGAAAGCGGGACAGAATCCCTCCCAAAAAAACGTCACACACTGGCTATGATCAGCACTGTAAGAACTTGAAACATGGGTTCAAAGACTATTTGAAATATTTCCAAAGCTTTGAGTGTTATCTTAAGTCAGCGTAGAGGGCTTCTGTGCCAGGACTTTTCTGTCGTTACCATTTAAAAAAAGCTACATTAAGGACAGCTAATCATTTTTGCTGAACACACAAGAGATGTATCTACTCACAATCCAGACAATGCGTTAATGGGTTGCTATGTCAAGAAAAGTTTGCGCCCAGGGAGTCAAATCATCAAAAGCACCAGGTGGAACAGAAGACTATCAATAAAAATACCAGGTGGTATATCAAATCATAAAAATCACTGGGTGGTATATATCAAATCATTAAAAACACCAGATGGTATGCATTAACATCTTGTGCCTTGTAGGCAAGGGGTGGGTACGGGCCTGATATAAAATAGCGAAGGCTAATTATCTCTAGAATTCAACATGACAGCTTTAAAGTGATCAAGAACAGAACAACTTTTTCTATTTGTTGCATGGCTATGCACTTCCAGACAAATTCCCCAAAGTGTGTGAGTGTATTTCAGCAGGAGGCAGATACAGATGTATTCCATGCTGGTCTGAGCATTGGAGAGACAGCAAATGTTCTGCCACATCTTCATTTAAGGCATTTTGCTACAGCAGGGAAATAATCCTGCAGCAGCAAGATGTGTAGTTTGTTAGGTGAATTATAATTCATGGAAATGGTTGGACGGTTTAATACATTTTGTTTTTGGCAAATCAAGTCTGACATTTTTAAGTGGAAACTTCTTTTCAGCCTTGAATACAACGGCAGGATGGTCAGATTCAGATACCACATCTGTACATTTGTAATATTTTGCCGATTAATGATCTCTAACATCCTATCTGCATAAATGTGCCCAAGTCATTATGTGATGGTCATCCATTTGACCTTGTAACTGGATTCATTGCAGTGAATATTGAATACAAGATAACATGTATCTATATCTAAAACCATCCCATACGCAACCATTGAGTTGTAAGGAAAGATGGTTATGTACCTAGGACTGGGGAGGAAGGAAGGCTGTGGTCATCCTTGGTACTGGCAATCTGAGGTCCTGTGCAGCTCCCGTTCAACACATGGGTCAGTTCTGAGCTACCGGGCCTACTAACAGCTTGGATCTCTGGGTCATTCACGGATACTCGTCGTTTATCTAATGACACCCTCCGCTCAGCCAGGTAGGCCCACTGCTGTTCTTCAGCTGTGTGTAGGTCTACCTGACCACCAGCCAGCCCCGGTGTCATGACCTGCCAGCCTAAGTAACTGTTGAGGTTGTCCCTCTCCTTGGCAGATGCCTGTAGATGATACTCCATGCTGCTGGAGCTCAGGGGAGGCAGTAGATGATTCAAGCCCAGCAACGAGTGATCATTCTCCCCCTCCAGCAATGAACCATTTCTTGGAGCGAGCATCCTACCCAGCATCTCCTTCACCTTCATCCCAATGTCTGCCGTGGCAAGGATCTTCTGGAACTCTGAGTGGCCCGCCGTCTCTCCAGAGAGAAACCGACTGTGGAGGCTTGAGACATACTGCGAATAGAAGTGGTGGGAATCCTGGGCTACGCTAGCCATGCTAAAAGACATCTCAGGATCAGCCGGATTGGAGTTAGGTCTTAGCTGCTTGGTCTTCGCAGCGAGCTTGTTGAGGTGGACCTTCATGTGGTTCTTGAGGAACCAGGGCTCTTTGAAGCGCCGACTGCAGATCTGGCAGCAGTGCTCGAATGAGTCCTTGTGCTTGCGCATGTGTCCCTTGAGAAACCAGGCCTGGCTGAATGTCTGACCACACACCTCGCAGGGGAATTCCCCATTAGGGGGCTTAATGCCCCGAACGCTGCCCACCAGGGTGGACCTGTGACTCTGGGGTGACTCGGAGGCGATGTGGGCCGTCTCGACGTGGCTGATAAGCTCCTCCTCCTGGGAAGCGGCAAACTCACACAGGGTGCACTTGTAGGGCTTGTGGAGGATCCGGATGTGGCGCTCCAGCTCTTGCTTTTTCCTGAACTTGCCCTTGCAAAAGGAGCAACGGAAGCCCGCAGAAGGCAGGGCCTGCGTGGGATCATCCTGCCCGGTTGCAGACGTCTTGACGGAGGTGGATGACAGTGATGGGGTCTCCACAGGGCCGGGGACTGTGAAGGTCAGGGGAAGCTGGATGGTGGTGGAGACTGCTTGCGGCTGTGGGAGCCGGGCGGCCGGTGGCTGCGGAAGACCACCCCTGACGTGCCTGTCCCTCAGGATGGCCCTCTCCTCCAACTCGTGGAGAAGCCTGTTCTCCTCCCTCATCCGGCCGCTGCCTTTACCCAGGTTGCCCTGCTTGTGAGTACGCAGGTGAATCTTAAGGTTGCCCTTTTGAGCGGCCCGGTGGTCACAGTAAGGGCATTTGAAGGGCTTCTCGCCTGTGTGCGTGCGCATGTGCAGCGACAGGATGCTGTTGAAGCGGAAACGCTTGCCGCACAGTGGGCACGGGTACTTCCTGTTTTTGCGTGTGTCTTCCTGGGTTGTGTTAATGTGGTTCATGTGACTCTGGTTCTGGACCCTCGGGAACTGTGGGAGGGGGTCCACCCTTCCATTCATGACACTCAGGAGCCTGGCTGAATCCATGAGCTGATTGGCTAGCAGAGCCATTTGAACCCTTCAGTGTGACTTGTCCAATGGCGTGGCTTACTGTACTTGAATCTGTGAACTGTTCCAATATTTAGATCAATTAGATGCCACGTAATTCTTAAGAAGGTTATGCTATCGGTTGTTGGTATAGTAACGTTTTACGCCTTTTCTTCAGAGATGGGAGCTGTATGAAGCTAAGGACATCCACCTAAAAGAGAAAAAATATATTTTAAAAGAAGACATATAAGGCAGGTACAGGGACTCTATATTGCAATCAGCAGAGTTATTTTTATGAGATATTTGTTATTTCAGTATGAAGCTAATGCACCTGAAATAGGTCATCAAGCTAAATCAGATCAGCTCTCCTATTCCTGAGATAATATATTTGTTGTTTCAGCTTATGGATGAAGAACCAAGAATTCTGATTAAGATTAACTTCAAAGACTTCTTTTCCATATTATTTTTTGGGATGGACAGTAAGCAGACAATTATTCACCAACATAAAGATAAACCCCACACCACACCACATATCAAATCATATTCTAACCAAGAGCCAAAAGAACAGAGGCAGGTCAAGGGTTTGCTTTGGGAAAAAAATCTCTGTATAGTTTTGGTGCAACACTAAATGCGAGGACTCACTAAACATTAAGAGTAATGAGGGAACTTGGGAACTTTAAGAAACAAGTACAAACAAAAGTTCAAGGATAAAGAAACAACGAATCTGTTCAAATAGATTAAACATAACCTTTTCTCCTCTTCTCCACCCACTAACTTCCTCTCCACCTCTCTGTACTGACAGAGGAAAATTTACAGCATTCTATATTGATAGAGGTCACACAGACCGAGATAAGTTTTAGTGTAGCACGAAAGTGGACAGAACAAAGCCTGCAAATTCAGAAGTAACAGGATTACATTATCCAGCGCTCAAAAACCTACAAAATGAAAAAGATCTTTGTATACTATGACACTGACTTATGTTTTAAACAGTACTTCATTCTCATGTCGGACCTATACTCAAAACTTAATTGGAAGCAAGAATTTTGGATCGGTCTAAAGCCGAAAATAAAGTATATGCACACGACCACCACAATAACGACTTCACGCATGCGTTACCAAGGCTTTTCCAGCACACAGGTTTGACCTGCTATAGTAGTTGTGTTGGTATGTTTGACTTCAGTGTGTGCATAGGACAGTTGCTAAGGATTTCTCAAACACGCCAATTCATACGCTTAGAGGAAGAGCTCCCACAATGAGAAATGTACTGCATACAAGGTAAAGCATTACATTCTTCACACAACACATTGTCTCATTCCATTATCTTTTAATTTTTTTTTTGAATGGAAGCAAGCTTTGCTTTAATACTTTCAATCAATCTTGATCAGTTCAGCGGTTTTATCTTGTTGTAATGTCGTGTCCGACTTTCCTTTAAACACCTTTAACCGTACATTCACCGAAGAGCCAAAACATTAAGACCACTCACAGGTGAAGTGAATACTGGTGATAATCTCCTAACAAGTGCATATTTCAAGGTCTGGGAAGATTGGATGGAAAGCGAACAATCCATTCTCATAGTAAACGGGTTGGATGCAGGAGAAATGGGTAGCAGTAAAGACCGGAGCAACTTTGACAAGGGCCAAATTGTTATGGCCAGATGACTGGGTCAGAGCATCTCTGAAACAACAAGGCTTGTGGGGCGCTCCCGGTCAGTAGTGGCGAGTACCCACCAACAGTGGTCCGAGAAGGGACAAACCACAAACATTGTTGGGCGCCTAAGGCTCATCAGTGCACAAGGGCAATAAGAGAAAGACCGTCTGGTCACACAAGTCAAAGAAAACGTTAATGATGGTAACGGGGAAGTGTCTCATTGGATTGAGTAGCGGCAGAACGGTCAGATTGCCCATGATGACTTCTGTCCACCACTGAAAATGCCTACAATGGGCATACGAGCTTCAGAACTGGACGAAGTATGTCTGGTCCGACGAGTCATGTTTTCTTTTACATCACGTGGACGGCTGCGTATGCGTGCGCAGTTTCCATGGGGATGTGGTGGCATCAGGATGCACTGTGGAAAGACGACAAGCCGGTGGTGGGAGTGTGATGCTCTGGGCCATGTTCTGGTGGGAAACCCTGGGTCCAAAGCATTCATGTGGATGTCAATTTGACACACGCCACCTATCTAAAGGTCGTTGCAGACCAGGTACCCCACTTCATGGCGATGGTATTCCCGGAAGGCAATGGACACATTGTTCATGAGCGGTTTGAGGAACATGATGAAGAGTTCAAGGTGTTGCCCTGACTTTCAAATTCCCCAGATGTACTGGACCAACAATTCTGATCCATAGAGGCCCCACCTCCCAACTTACAGGACCTGAAGGATCTGTGGCTACTGTCTTGGACATCATCAGGGGTGTTGTAAGGTCCATGCCTTGACGGGTCGGCGCTGTTTTGGCGACACACAGTGGACCAACAGCATCACAATGTTTTGTATTTCATTGCAGCTAATTTGGTCAATAGGTACCCAACATATCCACAGGTGGTGGTGTTTTGGACAAATTCACTCCTATAAATGCTGAAGTTTATAGGGCTCGTCTGCATTACTGAAGTCTGTGACTGTTAGCGTACCTGTGTAATGTTGAGAAAAGCTCACAACCATGTGTTTTGCCAAGATGGTTTCAGTGACATACAGTACACTCTAGTCACTACCAGTCATATCTGAAGCAAGAAGTATACCTTCTCTAGATACAGTATGAATTGGAACAAGAGTAAGCTGAAGCCTGTGCAGATAGAGAACTGCCTTTGGTTACAACATCTCCCATTAAAGAGTAAAGCTTTCCTCAGTAGATTGTCTAGGGATCTAAGCCACAAATCTAGACTCCTCACTGTTTAAAGCTTTCTTTTTACCTCTGAATGCGGTAGAATCTTAAGCATACAACTTTGTAGAACCCCTCCATATTTCCTTGTTAGGAATAGCTGATGAAAATAATGTTTTCCCCCATTTTTCATAGGAAAAAGTATTTTCATTTATTCACCTTTTCTATTCCATTTCATTTCAAATGCTTGTTTGTTTGAAAATTAGGGAAAGACACATTCCTGTATCTTTCATATTTTTTTATAACAGTATTTATAATATATTTTGCTGGTGCCTTTGTCTGTCGATATAGCGAACGTTACAGGCACATTGTCTTGTTCCAGCAAG
Source organism: Esox niger (assembly GCA_016801105.1). Lineage (NCBI taxonomy): Eukaryota > Metazoa > Chordata > Actinopteri > Esociformes > Esocidae > Esox > Esox niger. The sequence continues at coordinate 50,082 of JACXGJ010000513.1, read as the reverse complement.
TTTGCTACCATACAGGCTTATGTTAATTGGTTAGCTGCTATTACAGGATAATGTTAGTTGGTTAACTACAATTCAATGGCAATAAGATAGATTATTTCTATTTTTGCTTATTTGTTTTTGCACAGATGATGCACATGTGCCAGTGTGAAGTCTAAATGTGCACGCTTGCTTGTATAGCTTACTTCCAGAGAAGTACTGAAGTGACGTCACATCATTTCAAAATGATGTCATTAATTCTCAATCACAGTTTGCACTGAAAACAAACAGAGCACCCTTTGTACCGATGTTTAAGGAAAGTGCTGTTATTTAAAACCAGTTCAGGAGCAAACAACAAGAAATAGCAATATAGCCTAAAAGGCATTCATATGTAGTATTGCCATTGTGTAGGATCTAATTTAATGCTCACATTCCAGCCAATGCAGACATTTTAACCCTTTGGCAAGAATTTGAGCTAGAATTGCAATAAAATGTCTGACATACCAGATGCTAATAACCCAGGCAGAACTCTGTTACTGTGGTTACAGATTGGTTTTTTGGGGGGGGGGGGTTTACCTCCAATCATATTGATTGTAGCATTTTCGTCCCAATAGGTTTCATACTATCTTTGGTGTAATGGTAGGGATTAATTTAATATAATATTGAAATCAGGGTCTGTTTTCAGAAAAAGACTGATGGTTTAGGATAAAACCCATCCTAGAAAATCCACCTTATGTGAATACACCCCCTTCCAACATGGTGCTTCCAGAAGCAAAGCCCAAATGACAGGTGTGAGGGACTCTGGAACAGGTCCACCTCATGTTTCAAGAAGTGCTGATCATATAGGTGTGCAACAACAAGGCCAACAGTCATAATACTAGCCATGTGCTAGTTAATACGAAAACTGGATAAAGTGGTAGAAGGAGACAGGATATCTGTATATCAAAAGGAATGAGCAGACCTGTCTGGAGTTAGCCGTCACCTTTTCCGGGGGATATAGAGAAAGGTCATTGGTATTAAGGATTGTGCCACGTAACTGGATGCCCGAAATGACTGCTTACATTTACACGCTAAAAAGTATTTTGAATATTTATTGTTGAGTATGTTCATTAACTAACTGCTAACATTGACTGTTGGACCGTTGTAGAGCGCTGGACAAATACTGAACATACATTATACAGATTTAAACCAATTGTAAATATGATTCCACTTTAAACCTGTTCTAATTCCTATTAAGGAGGTGGTTTTTGATGCCATGTTGCACTTTTTCCGCCTGCTACTGTGTAATAAAACAGCACGTTTGCTGAGTCTGCGAAAGCTTTTAATACACAACAAACAGCAACCTAAGCCAAGTCCAATAACCACACAGTACCATGGTAATGTTGTGACCTACATAGTCAAAGAATACACTGGAACACAACAGCCGTTACTGTGGTGCGCCAACTTGGACTGAAAAAGGCAGATTCTTTGTCTCGGCTTGGTGTCGTGATCATGAAATCGGACCTGTTTTTAGAATTGACAACCTACTTGTCCACAGTGGGGACGCAGCCTACGCCCCCAGGAGACCGTCAAACTGGATTAAGTCCATTTACCATACAGATGACACTGATAATGTGGCAGGCCATCATTTGTTATCTATACCTACACAGAAGATTACACACACGTATGGTGCACACAGCGCTACTGACAGGGGGATTATTGAGGACCTTTAGCAGATCCACTGTAGGGCCCCAAAAACCCTGACTGAGACAGAACAGCATAACCAGCCACATTTACGCACCACTATGGAGCGCGGAAAGAGCAGACACAGCACAGACAAACTAGCTTATCATGAATAGTCGGATTCTGTATATGTAAATAAAAGAAACGGCGACATAGATTTATTGCCCAAGCAATATACACATTTACTGCTCCGTTGGGAAATATATAAATTAGTTGTAGCCTATTCTACCAGACACTACATCAAACACAGGAGGCAGAGGCAACAGAAAGAATGATTCCCAAAAATGGCAAGTGTTAGTGAGATACGGATCATAAAATATATATATATATTTTTAGAACAATCACACATGATTTCCGGTACTCTAAAAATATTCAGTACATTGACCAAGACCCATTTAACGTGCTTTTTACTCGCAGTATGTGCACACATATGGCATCCATAAGCCATGTGTAAACAACGACATTGGGAAACACACACACACACACACACACACATTATATTAAATCAGTAACGTGTGAACAGTTGTTCCTGTTTGCACAGACCACCTGTTCATTCTGGACACAAATAAAGCTCTATTTCATGTTGCAGGAAGTGTTAACTGGGACACTGACAGGGAGGGGATGTCTTTCACATGAGCAGTGGATCCATGTGTATCAGCCTCTACTCAGTGTGGCTGATATTAAAAGTTTCTTATTACGTACAAATGACTTTCTTACTTGACACGGACTTGGCCTCTGCTGAGACACGTTCCAGAGTGCACCATACGACATAGTGAAAAATAAATAAACTATTTCAAGCACTCAGAAGCACAAGAACAAAAGTCATTAACCAAGTCATCACAAAATCACAGCAGGCATATGGTAATGCCACTTATCTCATTAAGGCTATGGCATCGACAGAGAACTGACAAACAAAGAAGCTAATTCGAAGCACATTAACTGTGCTGATAATTCAATAGAACTTTCATTTGGCTGCCATCTTGCCTTGTTTGTTGATTATGTATTTTTTTCATATTTTCTAACAGTCTAGCACACAGAAGGATCATAAGGATGCATAAGGTCTCTCTCCTAGAAAAACAAAACATCCACCATTAGACAAGCGGCTACCAGTCGTAATTAGAAAATGACTTCCTTTGCAATCCTGGCTAAGTAGTTTACATACTGTAATTACAGGGACCAAATCATCTCTTCATAATTTCACTGATTGAGCTCATCAAACCAGTAGGATATCTGGGTTGTGCTGCTTGTGCTCAGGGAACATCTGTGCTCCGAGAATTAGCTTTTATTGTAGCAAACATTAGGTTACAACATGTCCCTGACACCCGTTGCTGCCATGAAGTTCTCAATTCACCCTTAATTTTTGTGTGTTAGATCACAAAACAGTCTTAATAGACGAGAACTCGGTAAGATAGTTTTTGTAATCACCCTGGCATATTTTGATTCGGAGTTTGATGGGTAGTGGCTCAATTGTACTCCAAGCTACATATTTCCAAGTCTGAACATATCAGTGTGGTTACGAAAAGTTGCAGACTATTTCTAATGTTTTCAATGTCCTCTGTGCTCTACGACAAGGACCTCAGATGCAATAAATAATAACAAAACTATTACTTTCTCATGCATCTTTGGCCGCACGGGACACATTTTAATACCTGTCATCTTTCAGATCCTAAAGGTGGGGTCGTTTTTCTTTCACCGTCCTATGAGGCAGCTCGCATCTTTTTTTCCCTCTGTCCCCAATAAAGCCAATAGTTTAGTTTAACGAGGCAGCTGTTGGATTTTCACTAATCACTCCACCCTGATTACGCTGATGAGTGGATGATGCTCTTAAATAATCACCCTCCAATGAAAAAAAATTATGCAAAATAATTATCATCATCTCCCCAAGGACTGCAGCTGCGCCGCCTGGAATCATTACAAATAGAGTATGGGGCCTGGCATCCCTTATAACCACTTATTACCAGAGACACTGAGCGGTGCACCACTGTAACAACAACACGTGGTAACACAATATTTGCGCGCATTGGCAAAGACTTCATAACCCATTCATGACCTGTTAACAAGCTCCTCATAGTCACGTCAGCCAACGCCAACTCCTCCGTGTCTTGTCTCGTCATTTGTTACTCATGGAATTCGTTATGGGATTCATCATCCCATGCTGGACCTGCTTTGGGTTTTACAATAACTAGTTAGTGGTGTTGCAGACAGGTGCTGCAATACAGACGGTTCAGAGGCAGACTGAGTGAGCAACAGACAGGGTACTAGATTTCATAACAGATCCCCTGGTTGTTGTCCTCCCCCGCTTTCCCCTTAGCCCAGTATCAGCCTGGCAGACACAATTAACATTTCCATAAAAACAATTCCCTGCCTCCAATAGTCCCATGCAATTTGTTTTCCATCTCTGTTCATTAATCATTGTTTAAATCGGTGAGCCATCTCTTCCTCTCTGCCATCTGCACTCAGCTGCGTTACAGAGATGACACCTCGCTTCTTAATCGAAGCGGACAGCCAAGTGGACGCCTGTCCAAATAGCTTTCTGAACATGCACCACCTCTCCACTGTATATCCATCCTTCCTGCTGTCAGGTAAAATTGGGTTACATTTTATTTTTATTTATCTATAATTTAACCAGAGGATGTCACATTGAGATTTTACACCCCCTTTTCCACGTAAGAGCCAAGAAAGAATGCAGCAGACAGAAAGTTCGACACACAACATATAACCTAACGTGTAGCATATGAATTCATTCTGATTAGTCTAAGGGGGACCTGAATTCAACACAGACACAAAGAAAAAGCCTCGCCTACACTTGAACACATATAAATCTAATTTATGACAGTCAAAGCTACGGCTGTTCATGAAGAGAAAACAACAACAACAAAGTAATCTCATACATTCCACAATTTGTTGAAGCTGGCAGGAGTGTTTTTTCCCCCGTTAAATGAGTGCACTGTTCCAATGCAACGCTATTGTTTTCCTGGAATTGGGAGCAAGGTTATTAATTATTCACTGTTTAGTGTTTTGTATGAGGGAGCTGTGCTTTTCATGCCATTGCCTCATAGTTCACAGACTTAAGGCCATGGAGCTTTGGCAATTTCTCCAGGCAATATGCTGAGAGAGTGTTGTTAATCATAAGCCAGGCATTAAAATGAAACGTCACTGCGTTAAGGCGTCCTATGTAGCATAGTTGGTAGAGAACGGCACTTCTAACGCCAGGGCTGTGGGTTGCGATTCCCATGGGGGGTCATTTAAAAAATGTATGCCCGAGCTACTGTAAATAACTCTGGATAAGAGAGTTTGCTGAATGAAATGTTCAGATAAGAGTAACAGTTTGGTTGTTTGAGAAGGTTTCTCAGGTAATTTATCCATCTCTTACTGGACACCGGACACCAGGACTAAAGCATCCTAACAAACTAATCAGGCAACACTGTCGTTTATTTGAAGGTGATTTGAACAGAATGGCTGAGAGCTTAACATTTTGTAGAGAAAATCCCCATTAATGGCGGCAAGAGGGCCAAAAAGTTCATTTGGTCCGCTCATTTATGCTTGGATTACAGATATTCAAATCACGTGCTTGGGGTTCAAACAAGTGATTCCATCAGAAAGTAGCTAAGAAGAGATTTGCCATGTAAGTACTCTAACATCACTGACAGCAGTAAAGGGGATAAGATACTAGCACCTGACTTGACAGTGATTTCAGCTTTCCTCAGCTTCACTCTGACTTTTTCCTTCCTACTTTACTTTAACTTGCATTTGATCAAGTGCACTTCCTACTTTGATTCTGTATCATGATAGAAATGGCAGTGAGTTGGTTAACATGCTTTTCTACACAAGTACCAGTCCAGTAGCCCGGGTGCCAATTGATTCAGGCTGGGCTGCATATTTCTTCTCTCCTGGCAACTTCTAATGCCAAACTCTTGCACCCAGCCTAGAATTCCATCATTACGAATAATAATGTTCAAATCAAGATATGCCTTCATTTTAGTGCTTGCTTATATTCATCACCAGCAAACACCTCTGTCAACTCTCTATTTTTTGTAATAAAGAAGGTTGCTGTAAAATTACGAGAAAATTCCAAGAGTGAATATTTAATGTTGATTGATCATACTAGCTGCCACCCACCTGCTCCTCCTCCTGTCCCCTTTGAGCTTGCAAGAGGAGATCTCGGTAAGAGAGAGGAGCAGAGCATCATGACTCTCTTATGACAGATGGGGCATCACTGCTTCAAAGGCAAGCATTTTGAGATGAAAGTGGGGGTTAGGTGAGGGCAGGGCTGGGCTGTAGGTGACAGTCATAGACATTAAAAGAGATTCTCCATTGTCATTAAGTATTCACACACATATTATATTTCCCTACCGTCTTGACGAGCTAATATAACATAACGTCTTTGTATCACTATTCAAGTTGCATGTTTATGCATAAGCCTGACAATCATTAATTAAACATCTGTATATCTAGGAGTCCTTCAGTCACAGCCCAGTTACTACAGTGGATCATTTGATATTTGGTGTATTCAGATTAGTGTTTACTGTAACAGATTATCTTGGCTCAAAAGATCACGGTAGATTATAATAACACGCGAACTAATCAAGAAATGTTGATAAAAGAGAGAGAAGTAGAAATTAGAAGACTCCATTGGAATCGTCAGACAACCATCGTGTGTTCTTGAGGCTGCTCCACAATCATAAACAATTATATTGTGCATTCAGTATGACTTATGAATACATTTCGGGGTAATTTCTACACACCGTAACATACACTGTACAGCTAATGCAACTGAACTGACTTTTTCTGAAATCTCCAAAGTTCCCTTCACTAAAGCGGCGGGCACTGGCATTACTGGGGAAACCTCTCCAGATTCGCTCATGCATTCACACAAAAATAAATATATATATATTCTGAAAGCTAGTTGCTGAAGATCAGAAATAAAAGTAATTGAAAAAAATATTTTACCTTGGCTTCCGGATGGTAGGTAACGAACACTCCAGCGTATATTGGACTCCAAGTGACAGCTTGAGTTGATATACGACTGATGGACTGTTTCATCGACTTTTCTGGGTTCTGTTAAAGGGTAATAATCTAGTCAGACCTCGTCAATGTCCTCTAACTATTAAACGTGCTTTGGAAATGAAGTATGGATGGAAGCTATGAGGTTATAGCTTAATTCCAGTGAGGGGGTATGACCAATTCGAGATGAGCGTGGACTCCCCCATCTGGTTATTGATAAGAACTGTAGGGCTGATGTTCTGGTTTAAATTACGCGTAATTTTTCTCTGCAACGGAAAGATTGTCATCCTATTTCATTGAAATTAGGTAGTCATCACGATTCTGTTCATTTGTGCAGCGTAAAAACGTTTGTAAAATATGATTTAGTTAGGTAGCCTATTATTTGTTCCTGATTATAAAGTTTGGCACCTAAAATCAACTGTCCAGATCTGGTGTCTAAATTTGTTAGGATTTTAACCATTGTGCCTTTGTAAAACATAAAAATCAATGCAGATGTGCATTCTAGCAAGTTTCTGAGTATCGAAGTGAGCGAGGACACCTCTGAATTGAAATGCACCTGCTTTTACAGTTAGAGTATGTGCTTAGATCACTCACGATTATTCTTTTCAGAAAGCTAAATTGCGTGGTTTGACACACATCACGCTGCGGTCATCCCAATGACCTTCCCTTTTGAGTATTATTGTAATAGGGAAAGGGAATTTATACAATAAAACTACATTCACAATTTATCCAAATTACTCAGGGATTTGACTTTGGTATACAATTAAATGTACAGCCTTAATGGTGAAACATGTTAACAGTTCGTTTTGATCCTATCATCTGCTCCCATACTGCATACTGACCCCATTGACTAACCTCTGTAAAACGATTTAACTAAAAACTGCTTGAATATAAACTTAAAATGGGTTACCTATGTAAAAAGGCATTTAGGCTTACAAACTGACTCAATATGACAATAACATACTTCAGAATGTTTTTTGGGGAAATATTCAGCTTATTGGATAAGACTATAGTTACAGAAAGACCGGATAAATCATTTACTTTAAAAGGAGACGAAACATTGAAAAATGCAACTTTCAGCCAAAATCGGGTAAACCTCTTCAATTCACAAAACGCTTCCCAATTCAATAACAGGCAAATATATCTTTTGGTCTTACCTGAGAAAGGAATCCAAGATAAAATCTCAAACTTATATTATTAGTACTTCCAGTGCAGCCTTAATAACCAATGTAATATATTACAAAAACACAAAACCATCTTCAAATTATCTACACTGTGCCAGTGAGGAATTATCTAAAATGTTGACGTCATTCATAGTTTATGACCTCTGGCAGTATTTAAACTCAAGATTGCTTTTCTAAAGGTTATAGGAGAAATTCAAATGTTAACATCTTACAGTTTAAGTGATCAAAAATAAGATCCCAGTTGGGTACAAAATGTATAAGTAGCACGAGTGTTAAACCCATTCAAGAATTTGACAGTAGATTGATTCTGTATTTAACAGTTTTGAACAGGAGAATAAGTTGTCATCTGGGTCAATTAAATCATGCCAGGTGTACAGCAAGGAAAAGTTTAACAACTTGTGATACTTGGAGCAGTGGAGCCCTCTTTTCTAAGCACCCATCTGTTCATCAATACCTGCTCGCCTCTGCAGGGTCCTAAATGACCAAACTACTAAATCCCCTTTGAACCCAGCAATTTAGACCTCTCTGTGGTGTTCTGGATTACTAGTGTTTCGATAGATCTCTTTGAAATGTCAGACATATTGTATGTTCCAACATACACCTTCAAAGCTTAGGACTTAAAGTCTTGATGATCTGCGTCTAACCGGCGCTCAACCATTTTAAGTGTTAATCTGTCCCGTGGTACCTGCACTGGGTTTTACTGCAGCAGCCCTAATCCTGATGAGGGGGGCATCACCTCAGGACCAGTCTAAAAGCTGCTTATCGAAACACCACACTCCCACCACTTAGCAAGCAGCAAGTCATAGCCTTTTCAATTCACAAGGCATAACTTTAATTAGTTCACTGTGGCACAGCTACTACAGAAGGGATGCAAAAACGGCGACGTATTGGATGGGAGAGATTAGAGTCCTGCGTTGTCATTGTTTCAGCGACGTCGACGGAGATGAGGCACACCTCAGCATTAGAGAAGAGGCAGACACAAAGGACATCCAGCCATCTCTGACCACATTGCCGTTTAATGTTGATTCCTTTACAATCTGACGCGCCGAATCGCCAACGTCACTCACCACACACCAGGTGTTCCACTGCATGCGGTCGATGTTTGTGTTGACAGACATTATCCTTTCATGAGGATAGGAGAGAACTCTCATTGAATGGTATTAATGTGTGACTTAGTCCAAAAATCCCGTATGTTAATTCCAGTTCACAACAATATTTATGTGGACACGATGATGGTCAGCCAGGTAAACAGACATTCAAACAGGAGGTACAAGGTGACTGGGAATCATATAAGGTAGCCTGAATCTGACCCTGTGGAGAATAATCTCAAACAAAAAATGCAAGCATGGCATGTTTTTCCTCAGCATAGCCAATTTATGGACCAAATTCATGGACCAAACAAATAACAGCGACAAACCACCGGCCTTGTCACAGCGTCTGCCTGCTTCGTCACAGATTGTTGTCAAGACACTGACACAAGTGCCATCACCATGAAATGAGGATCAAACCAGTATTAATGACGAGTTCATAACAAAAAACTACCAATACCTCATTGATTAACTTCACATTGCAGTGAAAAGCAGATAACATATTTAAATTTAGGATCTTAGCTAAAAAGCTTGATGTTCCAGTATACCAGACAGGTAAACCGTCAAGTGTAAGGCTATGGGGTTGCCTTTTAAATAATGCTATGCTACTCTCACAAAGCACTGGCTCTTACCGAATAGCCCTATTGTAATGGAACTTCAGAGTACACACAGGAAACCCAGCACGTGGAAGAGGTGAGAATGACGGGGAAGGCAGATATTTGGGTAAGTTCACAGTCTGTTCAGCTCTAAATTGTGTTAGCTTAGAAAATCTACGTTAAAAAAGCCTCCAGTAGCAGGTGGACCCCTAGACTGGCTCTTCAGGGTCACTTGTGCTGCAACCGGGCAGCCTTGAACTTGGACACCCGCTTCGGGGCCTCCTGCAGGGCCTCAGGGACCACCTCCTCCAGCCTCCTCTCCGGGATGGTGGGCAGAGCCGGCGGAGCAATGGTGAGTTGGGGGACTGACAGTGGAATGGGCTCCTTCTCAACCACGGTGCCTGAAAAGGCCTGGATCAAGGACAAAGAACGACATCAAGGTTAGTGTGACAACGGTAAACATGGCCACGGTTGGGGGATACTTAATTGGGTCAGAACTTAGTCTTAATTGAAGAAATAAGTTGTTATGGATGGATTTCATTTGACAGTTCGAAAACAAACATACAAACACGGCATATCTTTTTAAAATGTCATGGACAACAACGTTGCCATTCAAGTTCCTTAATATATCATGTATTTTAGAAATAAACGACTATTTGACAGTCCTTGTGAGTTGGTGCTACTGACAAGGCATCAGACAGGCTCCAGAGCTTCACCTGGTTCCCTCGGAAGTAGACAGTTAAATCCTTCGGCAAATCTCACGGGGGAATCTACAGAGAGCTAAGTGCCAGTAGACGACCACACCAGAACAAAAATTCAAACCCTTACCTACAGGATGCAGTACCCACTCACAATGCCATGTTACCAAGCGGGCTAGGCGGCCAAAAAGCCGGTGCTGTGGTTATCACTAACGTCAAATCACATCAGCAAGCAGCAATTTAGGCAAGCCAAATATTAACTGACTTGCAATAATCCATACAGCTATTCAGTAGGTCACCACCAGATGTTTCAGAAAATCACTCAAAAATAGAAGACAAAGATGATACCAAGAATCACTAGTGCTGCCCCCTTTTTAGATACAGTAAATTTCACGCGGCAACGCGAGTACTCAACCTAAGAAATCATGGCCACCCAACAGCCAATCAACCCCCCCCCAAAAAAATCAACAAATCATCTGAATGGGTTGAGCCCTACTAGGCAACGGCATCTGAACTGAATTGGACATCCTTCAATTCCTTGAATTAAGACCGAGCTGAGGAATCCTGCAGTAGCAGTGTTCACCTGGAAACGGCTGGCGGGCTGCTGGAGGTCCCCAGTCGGGGCGTCCTCCTCCGTGATGCCGTCGCTGGTGTCGCTGTATGTGTTTTCGTCGTGGCTCAGAGTGCGTCCAAATGGCCGGCGTTCCTCGAAGTCTGCAGCGCTGCTTTCGCTGGTGTCGCTACACACACTGTTCTCTCGGCTCCGGGACTTCAGAATGGACTTCCTGGGGATGGGCTCACCATTTTTTACATCCACAAACAACCTGAAAGAAGCCCACAAAGATGTAGTGAGCCATTATACCCAAGCAGATGACAAAAAGACTAAAGCAAATATTGGACATTAGTGTTGGCTTATACCAGACAAATACAATGGAAGTGTGTACATCTAAATCTTCATAACAATAAGAAAACATAGTAAAAAAATAACTAAATGTTTCCACAATTCAGCTGGATTTAATTTGGGTTCGTTTCTGCACAAAACACACACACACACACACACACACAACGGGCCTCAATTAGAATCCATTGGCCACCCTAACGAGCTTCCGAGTTTTCCTGCAGAGATGGGGAGTACCAGTCAAAAGGACAACCATCCGGGCAGCACTCCATCAACCAGGCCTTTGTGGAAGAGAGGCTAAACGAAGCCACTCCTGAGTAAAAAGGCATTTGACATGCTGCCTGAAGGACTCGGAGCATGAGTGGAAAGAACTGTCTGGTCTGAAGAGGCAAAAAGCAAACGATCAGGCATGAATGCCAAGCTCTTCATCAGGCAGAAAAAAGGTAGTGTTCACCACCTGGCTAATACCGTCCCTAAGGTGAAGCACAGTGATGGGAGCATTAGGTTATGAGGACGCGTCCCAGTGGCAGGGACTGGATGGCTGCTCAGGATTGAGGGGAAAACAGCAAAATTCAGAGAGATTTATGGAAAACCTTATCCAGAGTGCACAGATTGGGAGGAAGATTTAGCCTGGAGCACATCAACCACTGCCCTCAGCCAAGACAACGCTGGAGTGACTGTGAATGCCTTCAATGGCCCAGCCAAAGCCCGGACTTGAACCCCATTCAGGGGGAGATCTGAAGACGCTCCCCATTCAACCTGACAGAGCTTAAAAGGAAGAATGGGGAAAACCCCAAAAGCCCAAATCCAGGTGTGCCAAGCTAGTAGAAGCATACCCAGGATGACAGGAGGCTGGTATCCTTGCCAGAGGTGTTTCACACAGCAAATTGTCTACGAGACAAAAAAATGTGGAGAAAGTGAAGGGGTCTCTATACTTTCAGATTGCATTGAAGGTCTTTCTTCTGAGCCAGTTAAATTATAAAATTAAAAACAATCTTAGAATCAACTAGGCTAAGTTGCATGGATAATCAATTGGAGATCCTCACAAGTATAGTGACACTAGAGTGTGTGTGTGTGTGTGTGTGTCTACCTGTAGATGTCTGTGGGGGAGGCGATGTGGAGTCCGTGGTGAGAATGGCCATTGCTGGTGCCATTGTTCTTTTTCCTCTTTGCTTGCTGCTTCTGCTCCTTCATTTCGCTGAACTTTAAAGTGGTGTTTTTCCCCGTGTTTATTCTCACCTGGAGACACAGAGGGGAAGTCAGACTAAAATAACAGGCTCGATTTAAAGGGATGACTGAGCTTGACTTCGATGCAACTTCCAAACACTCGCCTTCTTTGGTTCCACTGTGTGGGAAAAATAGATCGTAGGCAACCCACTGTCTTCCTCATCTTCCTCCTCCTCAGCATCATCCCGAGGTGGCAGGGCTGTGCCATTGACTTGGGAGCCATTAAGGGGCACAGTCGACCCGCATTCGCTCCTCTCATCCGGCCTGTCACCAACTTCATCCTTCTCTTCCTCCGACGAAGAGGACGTTGTGTCCTCGTTGCCATTTGTATCTGCACCGTCAAACCTGCTGAAAACAATGAATCAAGAGAAATCTAAAGACGTCTATTTTGTAAGGAGAGACGGGGGTAGAGATTGCAGAATCAGTAACGTACGTGAAGACCAACGCATTTAGTGCCTACCGGTCCAGCTCCTCCTCCTGCTTCTCCTGTGCCTCCAACTCATCCAGTCTGGCCCACAGCTCCTCCTCAGACAGCACTCCTCTCTTGCTTCCTTCAGTATTCAGCATCTCCTCCTCCTGCTCCTCTTCTTCCATCTTCACCACTGCCTCTGCCTTGGGCTTAGAGTGGGGCTTAAGAGCCACACGGTGCTTTCCTTTGCAGACCATTTCATCAAGCTCTTCTCTAATGTCTACATAGCCCCCTTTACCCTGAGGAAACAGAAAGGGATAAGTGTCTGCTCAGATCATATACATTTCATTATCTGCACAGACGACTGCTCTATGAGATAAGCTGTCTGACGGGGATCCTAAAAGCCCTTAGTTATCACCGCAGCTACACTTACGCCTGACAGTTTTTCGAGATCCTCTGTGAACCCAACTCTGGCTTCAAAGTTCTTCCTCGTCTTGTGCAAGTCATCCAGTGCACTCTGGACATCTAAAAACACAAGAGTATAAACAGCGTGATTAGTGTGGAGCCAGAAAAATGTGTGCGTGTGTGTGTCTGTAGACAAGATGTGTAGGCCCAGCTAGTGAACCTAATTGGTCAATGAGGGGTTAAATCCCAAATGCACTGACATAAAAAGTTGAAATGACGGTAGGAACGGTTAGCAGATTATCTGTCATGCCCTTGGTGTTACTCTGGATCATTAAATCTTCACAACAATTAAACCCCGGCTCACTAATGGCAGTAAAATGCCCCGTTGCCATGGCGACGACCAGCCCTCAAGCCGTACGTCTTAGAAACGTTGGGAAAAGGTCAAATGCGGATGGCCTGACAGCTCCGCGGGGCTGTTTGACACATCTCAGCCAGCCATGTTTGCATTATGGCACTTAGCTGTGTAAAGGCAGTCTGGGCAGGAGTTGGCAGAGGAGGGCAGGGTTATGGCACATTCACGCTTTGATAAACAGCAGGCTATTAACGCTCCCATAACCAACACAAGTTGTTACTTTGGCCCATTTGGCTCAATATTCAAGAGATGTTTTGGAAGAAAATGAATACCAAAGGGGAAACTTGATGGCTGGATATGGCTGCACTTTTCTTACATAGACTATATAACCGGGGCACTTTGCACTGGGGGGGACCTTAGCTGGTCAGTGAGACTCTCCTTTTCCCATCATACTGGTGTGCATTTGTCTGCACACAATGTCCTCCAGCAGGACGTGTGCTCACAGCCCAGTACCTTGAAGCTCAATTGGCTTTCGCCAGAGAACACCAGAATTGGCACGTCCGCCATTGGTGCCGGGTTCTCGTTACAGATGAGAGCAGGTCCACACTGAGCACATGTGACAGACGGAGTGTGGAGACACCGTGGTGAACATTATGCTGCCTGCAACATCATCGATCATGACCAGATTGGCAGTGGGTCAGTGATGGTCTAGGGAGCCATATCCTTGGAGGGTCACACACACCACCACGGTACCCTGACTGGTGTTAGGTACCGGGATGACCCATGGTCAGACCTTACGCTGGAGCATTGGGCCCTGGGTTCCTCCAATTGCAGGACAATGCCCGGCCTCATGTGCCCAGAGTGTGTTGGCAGTTCCTGGATGACGAAGGCACTGATGCCATTGGCTGGCCCTCACGTTCCCCAGACCTGAATCCAGTTGAGAACCTTTGGGACGGTATGTATCGGTGCATCCGAAACTGCTAAGTAGTGACACAGATTGTACAGGAGCTCACTGATGCCCTGATCCAGGTCAGGGAGGAGATCCCATTGGTCCCAGGACCAATTGATCCCAGGACCCCATTGGTCGTCTCATCCGGAGAATGGCCAGATGTTGTCGGAAATGCATACAGGCACGTGGGGCCATATAAACTTCTGAGTCACATCCTGAATTTTGCTGGGATGAAATGAACTCAAGGTGGAACAGCTTGGTATTTCAATTGTTTACGTAGATTTTCGTTGGGAATTTGAATCCAGCCCTCAATTGGTTGGTCATTTCAGCTTCCTCTGACCGTTGTCCAATCATTTTGTTCTCAACAACATTCAAAATGTACAAGATTTTGATCTTCAATACAGTTTATTTATCAAGAAATTTTTCTGAGCAGTGTATATCGACAAATGTAAACGGTGTCAACATTTTTCTATAATCTAAAAACGATAACTCTGGAGGGCCGGAGGACAATTTGTCTAAAAATTATCGTACTCTACATTAGCCTTGACTTCTGGAACTTACGGTACTTAAATGAACAGACCAATACAGAAACTATACATCCTACCACCAAATTAAGCCTTGCCTATTCTATATTGTGTTGAGAGCTTGTGATTTAATGACAGCAGGTTATCATTGCTAATGGTTGTAATTAGTACATTCAGTAGTTGTGCTGTGGTGAAATCTCCCATTATATTCGATTCAGTCCTAAGAACAGCCAGCAGCTGAATCTTTATCATGGCGCTTTTTAAACACTTTCCCATCTCCTACCATTGTCTTACCAATTTTGATCAATTGCAATTGTGTGTTATGACAAATTTACAAATGAAATACATGTACACAGTTAACTAACCTCTACCAGGAATACTTCTAACAATTTAAGTATTCACAAAATTAGTAACCACTTGGAGCTAACAGATCCTATCCATCTTTGTCTGGTAGTCAGTCTATGATAATAGCCCCCTCCACTGGGCAAACAGTGGCAGTGTTTAAAAGACTCAAAACATGACCTCTAAGCTTTCTGAATTATCTCACCCCGAAACATGCCAAGCAAAACTGAACTCTTGAGAGATTTCCTCATGTCTTGAGTGAGTCAAAGGTGGGCGAGGGACCATGGAATATGAAAAGGCTTCCAAAACAAACTCACGTTTCTTCCTGTGCTCCACCAGCTTTTGGGCCTGCTTGGCAGAGCACTTTGCAAACCAGTTGTCTCCCAGCAAAACTGTGATCTCATTGGTGTGGACCAGTTTCCCAGGCATAAAGGCCAAAGGGCCAAATGGTACCTGTTACAGCACAGAGGGGGGGGAGAAAAAAAATATCAACATTATAAAGAGCAACATTTACTGCATTAATGCACTGTTCACGTCTACTCTTAGTATACCTAAGGGGAAATAGAAGTTGAAAGAAGAAGGGAAAATACAAACTGGCAGTCAAAGAAAAAGTCCTACCAAGGAACATCTATCTCATCTTACAGGAGCACTTATTTAATTTCCTTTCATTGTTTTCAAGTATTAAAACCCAAAAGAAAATGTTAAGTTCACAATTTTGTTCTCCCCTCTCAACATTACAAAGATTCAAATGATGGTACAAACAGTTAACAGAATCAAAGTAAAAGTGTCTTCAGATTCACATCTCGCCTCAAGGGTTTTGCTCATCACACAGCAAAATCAGGAAATAGTCCGCAGCACCTACACAAGTCAATCTAAATAGAAAACCTACTTTCAAGCCATTTGTCTTTGGTTGCTGAATCGGTCTTAAAGAATGCTTTACTGAAACCATGCCTGGTTATATGGGAACAATACCATCCAGGATACCTTATTAACACCATCACACACTTATGAGTGGGGAAGAAGTAGCGACAACGCCTCGCAGTAGAGAGGAGTTCAAAAAGGCTCAGCACCAGTTATGGTTGGTGTCAAACATAGTTGCCTTCCCTCGGCAACCTTTAGAGACTCCATTCATTCGTTTGGTGCATGCAGGCTCAGACATGGTTGGCTGATGAATGGATTCTCCTTCACTTGTTAAACCCAAACCCAAGGTGTGGTCTGTCCAGCCTGCGTTGCAAGCCGTCCTTGAAGTCTCACCATGATGGGCTTTATCTTTGGTAGGAAGTAGAGAAAACCACGTCGATGTGGTCAGAACCTAGGAAGAAAGCTCCAGCGAAGTCCTCTTCTGGTTGTGCCAGGAAGAGCACATTACCAGATTCGGCCACACCAATACTTTTGCAATGCCAGAATCAGCGAATCAGGGACAACCTGGTTGGCTATGAATGAAGAAAAGCGAGCCATTGGCAGCCATGAATGAACAAACCATAAAACCCATTTTATATTTTTATTGCAAAGGTGAGGGTGGCATTCTGAATAAATCCTCTCCAGACTTTTCTCTCACCACGCGGGAACATGGTAATCCTTTTCTCATCTGTCCACGACAGTACGGTCCAGGTTTGGCGATCCTGTTTTAAAAACGAGTGGTTTGTAGCTTCAGCCTATCCTCTGTAGTTCTGCTGTGGAACTCCTCTGCGTGGTGGGTGACATATCCATCTCTACCACCTGGAGAGTGCTGCTGATCTGGTGGACAGCTGTATTTTACTTCATTATTAGAGTGGCTATTTATTATGCTGTGGTCATCAACGGTAAAGGTAGCCATACTGCAGTCATCTACGGTAAATGCATCAGTCATTGTCTCACATTATCAAATATAAATGTGACATTCGTGAACACAAAATATGCTCCGGAGTTTTAAGTCACAATAAAATGTTCATGCGATTCTCATTTTCTAAACTCCCATTCTGTCTCTCTATCCATCGTCATAATATCTAATAGTTTCGGAACATTTTCATGCCATCTGATTATCTCACTCTCAAAATTAAATGATCCACAAATACCAGGATCATTCACACATAAACAACAAACAAAATATAACCATCACCACATCTCTGTCATGTGATTTAGCAAGACTTGAAGTGGGGTATAACATACCATTATGTCATAGGACACCTTATCTGGGAGCGTTTTGAGACGATCCTCCAGGACTTCATAGTCTCCTTTTACATTGTTCCTGAAAGTCCAAAGATTTGGAGTTTATTTTCAGGACATACATTCCACGTGGCCTCCCTGGTCAACAGGTATGCCTGACAGAGGGCAGATCCTAAAGGTGCATTAAGGAATTTCTACAACTTAAAAGTCCCACATTACAAACAAATAAATGGTTCAAATGACAAAACAAGTGTGAAATCCTATTTTATCAAATAAAAAAAGACCAGTCAGCAGTGAATCACCCAAATGACCGGCCACAAACGTAAACCTAATTGAGATTGGTGGTTATATGTCTGAGACAGGGTGAGATCACCTTTTGAAAACAGTTTTTGGAGGAGTTAAGCAATATAAATAGGACGATCGTGAGAACAGTTCCCCTTTAAAATTAAGAGTATACACGCAGTACCTTAGGAAAAAAAAAATCAATGACCAGTAACCTTCTCAACATTTCATTGTGTTACAGACATTTAGCCATCCATCTAAACACAAATACCACAATGACAAATTGAAAGCATGTTTTTAGAAATGGTTGCCAATTTATTTAAAATAAAAATATCATGTACATAAATATTCAGTACTTTGGGTCCTGTGTGCTCTGGATCTGGTTTTCTTCAAGAAAATCTCAGTGTTCTTGCTTAGCTTAATCATGATCTGCCTCCCAATCCCTACTGCTGAGAAGCATCCCAATGGCATGAAGCTCCCACTACACTTCATCATGGAGATGACATCAGCCAGGTGATGATAGCCAGATTGTTTTTGCCAGACATAGTGCTTGGAATTCATGCCTACTAGTCTGATTTTGGACTCATTAGAGCAGAAAGTGACAGCATGTCCGGCCTTTAACTCTGGACTGACTTCCATCTAGCCACACAACCCCAAAGGCCTGATTCATGGAGTGCTGCAGAGTCGCTCGTGGTTCTCTCGTCTCAGCAGAGAAACTCTGTTTGAGCAGTGAATGGGTTATTGGTCACCCCTCTGACAAAAGCCCTTCTTGTCCTGTTAATTAGTGTGACTAGACCGCCAGCTCTAGGAAAAGCCTCGGTGGCCAGTCAAAATCTGCAGACATCTCAAAATTGATCAGAAGACACAGGAGCCCAATTTGGAGTGCCATGACAAAGGCCCTGAATACTTGATAATAAGATCGGTTTTAAGATCAGTTATTCACTTCTAGAATGTGCAGACAAATTTACGTCATCATTACGTGATATTGAGTGTCGACGGACGGCAAATAAAAACATATCTAATAAATTATTAAACAAGTCAATAACAAAAACAATTGAGAAAGTGAAGGGGTCAGAATACTTTCTAAAAGGCACTGCATGTACTATGAAGAATGTGAAATAGGAATGGCTTAAACTAGTAATTAATTCCAGGGGTACACTATTAGCATCACTTGTGTGATGCTATTTCTGGAATTGCCTGATTACTTCACGACACAAGACTCACCAATGCCGGATCTGATCGTCACACCCCTTCACCACCTGTTTTTGAAGAAGTGACAATTCTTAAAATTAAAGATATTTGAAGCTGGTAAAAACTGTGTAAATCCATAGTGATAAATTGTCTGACCTTGTGCAATATTTAGAACTTTTTAAACAATTACAATTTTTATTGGTATATTTCACCCCCTAACAATCACCCTTATCAGCCATCTTATTTATTGAAACTAAACCTCTCTACTGTAGGCTTCTCATTGTAACGTATAATATCAGTGTATGCCTGTGCTATGTGGTAGGTATCAATTTAGGTTTCAGTTTATCGCACCAGCTCTATATTTATTCTCCTTTTAATTTCTGTCAGAAGTCTGCATTTTAACAGATGTTTACACATAATCACTGCACACCAATTTTCTAGAAGTCTGGCACATTCTCGTTGAAGAGCTGTTAAATAAGTTGTAACAGAAAGTAAATGCCCAACCTTTTAATCACAGCATTTTGGCACAGGAACCCCAACATGGGGACAGCAGGTCTACACTTTTCAGAGGATGAAATACTTGGAAGTAAGGTACTGCATTACCAAAACCAGGCCTTTAGACTGATTTGGAATGTACCTCATACAATTATGGACGTTCAACACAAAGGGTCTCATTTGGGTGTCACTTTCACTGTAGTCTACTGTATGACTTACATTCTAATGTAACAAGGTACTTTGCCAAATGAATACAGCGCAATGGTATGTCATTTCATGTCCTGCATTGCCTGCTAATATGCATTCTAATAAACATCCCAAATATAAATTTCCAATAATTGGCATTGACATTTTTATCCGATTAGAAGTAGGAAGTTCATTGATTTTATTAAATCAGGGTCAACCTTAAAAGACCAGTAGGCCGCACATGGAATCGCTTCTGTACCCATGCACGCTTGGTTAATTTGTTGATTTTTCATGTAGTAGCAAACTTTGAGAAAAATATTAAATAACATGCGTCGACAGGGTAATTTACTAACTTAATTCGACACAGTCTACGATTGTATAGAACAACGCTTTGTCAGGATCCACTCTGAAATAAACAAGATGCAACATGTGACCGCTGTCTTAAGGAAGCTTCTAGAAAAAAAGGTTTAGAAAGTTTCCATGATAATAGATCTTTCATCCACACGCGCAGAAATCAATATGTTACTAACTGGTTAGTCTGCATCCTGCTTAGAAACCGTGGGTATGTCTCTATTGCGAAAATGCAAGAAAATTGGCTCAATTCTGAAGTCAGTCAACCGCGTGCATGTTCAACACATAGTACACGCTAGCCAACAAGCTAGCCAACCAACTTGTTTTACCTTCTCATGCTCCACTCGAAGTCTACTGACTCCTTGTGGGGTCTCTATATTCCTTTTATTTCTTTCAGCCATCTTCCCATGTAATCAATGAAAATGTGACGTTTGTGAATCCAAATGCTCAGGGGTTGTAAGTCCTAAAGAAATGTTTATGAATGCAATTGCAGGTATTCCTGAGACGCGTTTTCCTCTTATTCATCAAAGGGGCAGTGATAGATATCCAAGACTTCGGATTTGAGACCATTTCACACTCTCATTTTAGGATTTCAGCATGATTTCAAAAAAATATCCACGGAATACAATCCTGAATGCAGTCCTTCTTTACTGACCCTGCGCCATTATCCTCTGTCTGTTTCCCGGTGTACTCTGGGTAAAATGCTCACTATCAAAACAATGTTTCAAATGCAGAAATGTTTCAGGTTACAGAGACAGCGTTTTCTTGTATTACAACATATTACCAAATTGCTCTCTTCACATTTGAGTCAACTTGACTTGTATATTGTAATACTTGTAATATTTCTCCGAAATACCGTACTAACTACATTTCAACCTATTGTTACATTATATTTCAAATTAAGTAAAATAGTAACATTTGTAAATTCGTTTCACTAACAGAGATATCTTATATAAGTGTCAACTCCATTACCTCATCAATTCATATGGATTGAAAAAAAATCTTATTATTGTGCATTAGAAACAGTCTATGCATAATGTTGAAATATGTACATGGTATAATTATTGGTCCGATGCGTTCCAAACAGCAGTGTTGCATATTTATTTTGTAAATTCAAAAGGCATTTTAGCATTATTAGTGATCAGAACTCTGAAATGGGGAGGTGTGTCAAAAAGTCACATGTGTAAACACGCTGCCAGTTGACCACGTGGTCCATTGCTCTCCGAGTGATAGAGGCGATCCTAGTTCAGTTTTCGTATTGACTGAAACCGTACGAAATCATTATTGCTATTTTCGGGCTTGTGAACTGATCCTAGATCTGTGTATCAAATATGTTATCTTCTGTATTAATCTAATTCAAAAGCGATGTCAATTAATTTGGTGTAATTTCACTTCCAAATTCATGTCTATGATAAAATAAAATATTATTTTTGCGAAAAAAAATTCAGCTGCTTTTGATTGGCTCATCGCTCTTTACAGGAAATGTACTGACTTTACCGGAAGTTAACCAGTCCCACAAAGCATTGCGAAAGTTACCTGCTCCCAAAAATGACTTGAAATAGAATCTAATGACTTCCTCCGGTGACGAACGTTCAGGTAATTATAGAAGAGACTCAATTTACAAAGATTTACTTAATAAAAAAGGTATGTTGATATCATTATTATTTAGTCTTACTGCATTTGTATCTTCTCGCTGCATCATTGTATCGTATTGCGACGCTATGGTTGTGTTCAAATTTATTTTGTGACTTCCGACAAAACGATCTACAAATGAACTTGCATTATATCTATTAACTATTAGTGTTTGGCAAACAGTCACAGTTTACCCAAATGTTTGTGGTTTTGTTGTCACTTATTTAAAATGATCATGAAGAGTTAATAGTAACTTGAATTTTAAGACAGTATTACCTCTATTGTCGATTTATTAATTGATTATTTTATTGTAGCCTCGTTTTGTATTTAATACTGCTGTACAGTATTCAAATTACATTCATGGTCTTTAAAGTCGTTGTACTCATTCGACTTCTTTAAATAATACAAAAACCGAACCGAAATGCTGTATGACCTTTGAACATCTGTCTTACATCACTGTAAACTCAAATCTATGGCTGTGTTAGGAAATACAGTCTTGATGATAATGCAGAAAACTGAGTGTTTGCCAATGACATATACATCTAAATAATTTTTTTTTTATCTCATGACCGTTCATGTACTGAGCTCTCTCTACACATTTAGTGTAGTTTCACTTCTCAAGCCCCAAAAGTTTCCGAGTCAGACTGTTGGAACTGGCCTTTTGTGGCTTTAAACAGCCATACCCCTGCTCTGTTTTTCTTCTCATTCAGCCCATTTACACTATGCAGCTTTTACTTTGATTGTTGAATCACTGTCAGCATGGAACTGAACCCGCACTCTCTGTTCCCAGCATGTCACAACGAATTAACGATGTCATGCGTCTGTGTTGCGAGTTATCCGCCAACCAGCAGATAAAGACCAGCGTGAAGGGGTCGTCCAAAGGGGCGGTAACAGCCGGAGGGCTGGCCTTTGCCGGGGGAATGCTCGGAGGCCCGCTTGGCATTGCTGTTGGTGAGTCCCCGACCATGATCACCCAATGACTTGGGTTTCAGTGACCAGCAGCATTTTCAAATAATGTAGAAATGGAATAGAAATCTAAAATATTACAAATATATAAGTGTTGCAGTGCCTGTCAATGGGTGCATTCAAATGTGCTAATGTACATGAATGTATATAGAAAGTGACCAGAGTATATGAAGTGTCCATGTGATAAATAGAGCTGTGTTGCTGGTTAAGGAGCCTTATGGTCTGAGGGTAAAAACTGTTTGTGAGTCTGGAAGTGTGTGTCCTGATGCTCTGGTAAGGGCTACCACACGGCAGCAGTGTGAACACACCATAGCCTGGGTAGCTGTAGTCTTTGATGATGTCCCGGCTTTCCTAAGGCATTGTGTATGGTAGATGCTTTGCTCGGAAAGGACATGGCGGGCAATGATTCGCTCTGTAGACATCTCCACCCTCTGGAAGGCCTTGCAATCCACAGGGAGCAGCTGCCGTACCGGGCAAAAATGCACCCTGAGAGGATGCTCACAATGGTGCGTCTGCAGAAGTTGGTGAGTTTTTGTTGACATGCAAAACTTCTTCAGTCTCCTCACGTATAGGCACTTTTGGGCTGGTTTTACCACAGGGTCTGCTTGCCTGTACCAGGTGAGGTCATCTTTGATGAACACCGAGGAAAAACTTGAAATCGGAGACTCCAGTTTAGCTCCATCGATGTGTATGTGATCCTCCCTCTGCTGCATCCTGAAGTCCACGATTATTTCCAGACATTGAGAGACCGGTTGTCCTAGCACCATGTAGCCAAGTGACTTACTTAAGTATAACGGTGTGTGGCCACACAGTCACGCATGAACAGGGAATACAGTCCTGAGGGGCTCCAGTGCTCAGGGTCAGTGCAGAACATGTGAGGTTGCCCATTCTCGCCATCTGGAGTCTAATTGTCAGGAAGTCCAGGATTCAATTGTAAAGGGAGGTGTTAAGTAGCTTGGGAACAAGCTTAATGGGCACAATAGTGTTTAATGCTGGGCTGTAGTCCACGAAAAGCATCCTTTTGTGTTACCCTTTTCCAGGTGTAAGAGGGCAGTGTGTACAATCAGATCGATGGTATCATCCGTAGATCTGTTGCACATTTACGAGTGTCCAAGGTGTCAGAAGGGTGGACCAGACCAGCCAATCGAAGCACTGGATGAGGCTGGTCAGTGCTACAGGGCAGTACATGATGGAAGGTTTCTTCAGTACAGGGACGATGGTGGTCAATTGAAGCAGGGGTGGACTGCTGACTGAGTCAGGGAGTGGTTGAACATAGAGGTGAAAACCTCCGCTAGCTGAACGGCACACCCCCTGGGAACATGGCCTGGAATGCCATCTGGCCCTGGTGACTTCCCATGGAAAAACCAGGTGGGTTAATGGCCAAGTCAGGCACCATAGGGTTTAATCAAGACTCAGAAAACGCCAAAACACAAAAGCAATGTTAAGTTAGAAGTGTGTGTTGTTTGTCCATTTTATTATCCAGGGGTTGAACATTTTGCAAGTAAAATGCGCATTAACGGCAGATTGCAGTATCTCTGTTTCCAGTAATGAACAAACTTCCAAAAGTTATCTCTGTCGTTCGTACGATCAAACTGTACGAAAGACAGTGCATGTACAAATATTCAAACGATGCAAACAGTATTAAGCAAAAAAAGTCTATATTAAATGCAGAATTGTAGTCAGTGCAACCTCCATTTACAGCCCACCAGCAGCACCTGCACCAGAGAACCAACCAGCGACGTGTAATTACACGCTGATTAATGAAATGAAGTGCTTCCTCGTGGATTTGTTTTTTTCAACATCTCTTTAACCCACTGTTGTCATGGTCCTCTTTCCTTGTCAGGCGGCGCAGTGGGTGGCCTGCTAGGATGCTGGATGACCAGTGGACAGTTCAAGCCACTGCCTCAGATCATCATGGAACTGAGCCCGATGCAGCAGCAGAAGCTGTACCAGGACGTCATGGCCATCATAGGCGATGTCCAGTGGACTGACGTGGCCCAGCTGACTGCCCTGGTCATGGGCAGTGCCAGCCTACAGCAGCAGGTGACTGCTGCACTCCTGGGGTATGTTACCAAGGAGCTCCAGGCAGAAGTGCAGTACGTGGACTGACAAGGCCTCGGTAAGAGGACAGTTTATCGGAAAGGACTTCTCTTTAGTTTTTTTTTTTCTTTTTCAAAGGAGAATGGAAACAATTTTAATTTGCTCCGAGGATTTTAGAACGAAGGACAATACTTTATTTTTAATTGGAGCCGTGTGTACTCCATGATGAAGACCTGAGGATAGGAGGAGACGCTAATTGAAGATCATACATTTTTGCGCCTACTGTTTTTCCTGTGTGATTATGCATGAACTAACTACTAGAATTTGTAAAGTTGTGTGAAAATAATATACAACCAATAAGTTATTTAATCAGTTAATGATGATGTCCTTCCGTATGTCACTCATATCTGACCAAATTGTTCTTCGACTGGTGTGCAGTGGTATTATATAGCTTCAGGAATCCTGTCTGGAAGGTCATAGCACATTCAACAATTCCACACATTTTGCCATGTACTTGGTGCCAAAGTCAAATATATTTAAATATGTTAAACTGAGGTCCACACTGATACACTTTCTTGTTGGAATGTATGAACCAGGCAGTTTGGTTTCTGAATGCCGGTTGGCTGTAAAAGTTATTTTACACATAAAACTTTTAGTATCATGAATGCTGATAGCAGGGGTATATGAGACTGTACCACGGGTATGATATTAAATCACTCTTTACTGCTCTTATTGGATTGATAATCAGTTCATAATAGCAAAAAGGCATCATGGCGTTTGTGGTGTATTGTCAATATATCATGGTTAAGTGCTGTGTCCAAGGACTCTAAACTGCATCCTGCTAAGAACAGCACTTAGCTGTGGTACTCATCAACCTTTTAGGATTTTGTCTCTGAAGTATATCCATCTTACTTGTTTTGATGTTACTATCACCATTGACTAGAGATCAGTTCATATCTGCTGTTGTTGCATTAAATCTAAAAGGATCATTTTCAAAAATGAAAAAGTGTGCTTGTGTGCGATTTTGAATGATTACTGTTCACAATGAGGCAATCTCCCCTTATAACTGCAACTGTATACCTAACAAGATATAACATTCCAGGCTGAACATGCAGCGTACTGAATGACAGAGAAGTCACGATACCACAATCTTGAACATTGATAGAATACCTGAGAAAGTACACGATTCTTGATACCCATTAAGATACCAAAGCAAAAACGTCTAATACATCATCAATATTAGATTCAATAATGTCAGATCAAAATATAATTTTATGAAATCAAATTAATAACCATTAAAACCATTGATCTAGACGTCACTGCCACGAATCAACAAAATTACTCGGAAAATGTGTTTGAACGACACGAAAAGACCTTGTCAGAAAGACAGCATCTTTCTAAGCCCTGGGCTAACATAGCCAGGATACCCAGGCTAAAACTGGCCCCGGGTTGGCTTAGCCTGTCTTCAAACACGAGTTTGTTAACCCCGGGCTAAGATTTAACCCTAGGCTAAGGATTCACACTTGTATTCCTAAATCCGGGGCTAACGGACAAACACGACACAATACAAATTAACATGCTGTGAAAAGCTACTTATGTTACATTCTCTCCGGCTTGCCAATAAGTCACCTACATTACTGACATGTGGTCAATGTTACGCTACCATGACTCATCATCGGTTGATAAATATGCCCACCCTGTTGTTATTTGCTTGGTCAACTTTGTAAAAGCAATGCAGAGAAAAACGTTACTCAACCTTAATTCTTTCTCATATGTGATTGATTTACCTCCAAAGCAAGCTGGAATTAAAACTTAACAAGTATGACGAAACGCAACATTTTGCAGAGTGAAACGACCGAAACATACATTAAATATTATGTAAATTAAGTGAAAGGTCAGGTTTTGTGATTGGACAAGATATGTTTTGTTTTTGGTCTTCACCGGATTTCACACTGCTTATTTGGTACCCGTTTTTCTGGGGCTAGCCCTGAAAAGTCGGTGCTAACCATGCTCCAGAGCAGGGCCGGCTAGCCCTAGGAGGTAGCCCACTTCAACATAGGTAAGTGAACACTGGTTTAACCCTGGGCTTAATCTCCCGGTCACTAATGAAGTCGCCTACGTATTTTAGCAGTCTTTTCCAGATATGAAAGTAATATAAGATTTCATTACCTTTATTTGTTGATCATAATTTAAACCAATTATCTAAACCCCAACATTGACACTAAAATGCCATGCTCATTACTTCGTTGGGTGTCGAAACATTGCTGTTATACGAAATGCATAGAGAATAAGATTAGTACTGGTGTCGGATTAATCAGCGAGGTTTCCCATCTCTCTGAAAGTAACCCTAGTGAAGCCCAGGCTATTTGTACTATTTCATTTTTTTTTTTAATATACTACGACACCAAACATTTTAGTGTTCAGAAATAATTTCAATACTGGAAATGTTGACTTTGCGGGTGTTTTACGAATCTGTCTTTATCGACATCTTTAAACGCAATTTAGTATTTTTATTCCATTATGGAACAATATTTGCAATTGTTTATTACATTTTAAATCGACTATTAATTTCACTAGAATAATTAGATGCTACAAGATCTGGATACATTTTTTAAGTGTTTTTATGGGCAAATCGTATGACAGCCTTATTTGGGTCCTTGTACTGTAAACAGTCTTCCGTTGCTCGCTTACAGACCCCGCTGTCACCGAAACTGTTAATCACGTGCAGAATGGTAACGTGAGAGGGGTAACATGAAAATCCACCACAGAAAAATATTTATCCTGATTGTTTTGGTGTACGTGGTGTTTTCCTTGTATGCTGCATACAATGTCTTCTTTAATGCGAAGCCGATCAACCGTGTCCACAGAGTGGCGAAGAAAATCACAGCTGCAGCCGCTGCCGGAGGTAAGTGTTTTAGCTAGCGCTGAAAAACAAAGGGCATTTTGCTTTATCCCCAGACGTTTTGGCATTATGCATCGCTCACAGCGAGTTGCAAGTTTACTCAAATCCAGGCCCTGTCATGTGATAATTAGAAAGGTCAATTTACACGGTAACTACTTTTAGAAACCTTGATTTGTCAATGTTCCCATTTCAGGTTACTGCTTGGAAGGTGTGGATATGAACTACATAAAGCTGTACTTAACTGTAACTTCAAAAAGATAATGTTAGTGAAAATGTATATTATACGTTCGAAAAGAGACGTTACTAATATAAATCACAATCCCAATAAAAGATTGAGATTCAGAGGTGCAAGCAGGTCGTTTGGGGACAGTGATGAGTACAATATTATCTATTTTTCAATAGTCTTTCAACCGACAAATCAAGGTGGGACTAATCAGCTGTATATCAGAGTGCAGTGTAACATCAGAATCTGTCCATAATACGTCTGTAGAGATAGTGGTAGTGATTTATAATATTTATTCACCATAAGTTATTTGGGTTGCATACAAAACTGCTTCATTAACAATGCAAATATTTTCGAAACATTCAAAGTCTTCTCAAACCGTTTGAAATGTTTCTGGCAACATCTCCAAATAGTCTGTTGGAAAGGGGTTGGTGCCTTACTGGTAAAGTATATAAACCAACATATGATTTGTTTGCAAAAATTGGAAGTGGGAGTGTTTCCAGAATGTGTTTATGATGCAGGAAAAAAAGTACTAAATTAAATGTCAGAAACTACAAGAGTGCATTCTGTCGAAGGATTCAGCTGAGCATTATGTGTTGATATCTTCAGTAGCTTAGAGTGGTTCAGTCTAATGGGAAAGGTCCTGGTCTAATCAAAAAGCAGCCTCGTCAAAAAACAACAAACACGTGCAACCTAGTAGGGAAGAGAAGAGACGGCTCAACCTATTTCTCAGTCTGGCCATCATTTACATATATTCTGCTCAATCTCTGGTCAACTCTGGTGAGATGTCCTCAAACTTGCGCAGTGTCCTGGGAACTCCAGGAAAAGTTACGGAATAAGCAGACTAAAGGACCAGGATTTCAGTTTGGTGTTAGTGGAAACAAGCAATGAGGAGCCAGTTCCAGCCCTCACCTGCGGGAAAAATGTCACCTTATTCCAAACGTCGAGGTGACAGCCTGGATAACTTCATCCAGTAACTCTGAGGATGCCAGGAAAAAAGACTGAGCTACAGATCCCCCTTCCGTGACTACAGTATGCCAGCTGTGCCCTCTAAATTCACTGGGTTAGATGTTAGATTTAGGTTGCTTTTCTCCAGTTCATAGCACTTTATCTATCTGGTTTATCGACTCAAAGAATTGCATTCAGCTGTTGTTCAAAGGTCAGCAATTTGCTAGTTATGCGATAGAAACACACTGGCAATGATCTGAAGTCCTTTTTAAGTGCAGCAGAATGTTTCACAGGATCAGTGGACAGGCTACTGTAATAAACTGCATGTTTGATTTTACCTTAATCGGGGAAGTGCGCTTTAAAACAACAAAAGGAGATTTTTTTTGTTTTGAGTAGTAGCCTTATCACTGGACAGTTCCTCCTCTAAAGATGTGTTCCTAATTATGAAAACATTTACTGCCACAGGAGTTATAGGAGAATAAAATAGCAGTTTAGTCCCGGCAATACATAACTTCTAAAGCTGTAGAGATCCCCCTCCAGAAATCGATATGCCCATGCAGTATATTATGGTTAACAATGCAGAAAAACTTTCCAAGTCTAGGTGCTTTTTCAGTATTTGCAAATGAATGTACATTTTATTTTTTTGAACGTATTGTCATGGGGAGCAGAAGAATAATAATTATTAATAATAACAACAACAACAACAATATGCATACTGCAAATTGACCACAAGTGATAAAACCCCAAAAAGGAGTTAACTGTAAATGTAGTATAGCTGTTTAACAACAGCATAAATCCCTCTCTCTACTCCGTTGAGTACAGGTGACGGAGTTGTGGCCTCTCACATTGGGGATGAGGTCTGGAACCCTTGGGAGGATGAGCAGGCCGATGGGCTCTCTGCTCTGCACAAGCGGAGGGAGGCTTTCAGACAATACCAAGAGCGCATTGACAAGAACCGACCCAAGAGATATAAAGTTCAAATCTGGGGAAAAGCTGCCATTGGTAAGCCATTACGTTTTGCGGTTGTTCCAGAATAAACTTACCAGGTCTACTTATAGCAAGAATTCAAATATGCGATGGTGTTAAACCGACATTTGTTTCTCAGGACTTTACCTTTGGGAACATATTTTAGAAGGGCCCCTGACTCCCACAGATAAAACAGCACAGTGGAGAGAGGGGGAGATGCAGGCGGGGAAGATAGACTTCAGGTAAGCCATCACAATTGACTAATAAATAAAATAAAAATCAACATATGACTTTGGTAATAACAGCTATAATGACACCTCCTTTTGGTGTCTTTCTATAGTTTCTACACAGGCCCTGCAGTGATCCAGGGCCACGTTCCTCTGGACACAGACAGTGTGGTTCTGGTGCTAAACGGCCGGGAGCAGCAAAAGATAGCCTACGCCACCCGTTGGCTGCAGCACATCCAGACCCTCATGCAGGTCCATGCTGTGAACCGAGTGGCCGTGGTACTGTTGGGCAGCGAGCACTGCACCAATGACTGGATCAGCCCCTACCTGAGGAGGCACGGGGGCTTTGTGGACCTGCTCTTCCTGGTCTATGACAGCCCCTGGGTCAATGAAAAGGATGTCTTCCAGTGGCCCCTTGGAGTAGCCACGTAGGTCATTTGATCTGTTTCCACAAAGGGTTTCAGAGTAGAAGCGCTAACCTAGGATCATTATTTTGTGGACAGGCGGTCCAGTAGTCACACCATGAAGAGGTTTGTAATTAGAGGTCCTGGTTCTGATTAGGAGAGCTTCTCTGAGTTTATTTCTGAATTTATTGTTCTTCGTCTCACCACATTTTCCAGTCTTTTTATCATCCTTATATTTCCCAGTAAAGGTGAATTCAAATCAAGTACATGAACAAGGAGCATTGACAGTGGAGGTCTGTCTTTTTGTCTTTAGATACAGGCAGTTTCCTGTGGTCATGCCAAACTCCCTGATGTCAGGTTCCACCAGGCCTTTCCTCTGCAACTTCCTAGGAACGGTCTACAAAAACTCTTCTAGAGAAAACCTCATGGGGATCCTGAAGGAAACTGGACTGGACAAAGAGTGTATAACTACTGCCAGAGAGACGTAGGTCACTGTTATACTGTCAATACAGAACACTGAATCCATTCACCATACTGGTTTTCATTCATATTTTTGCAACCTCTTTTACTCAAGCGGTACACTTACTGGAAATACTTTTGTCGGTATGCCTTGTCCACAAACAGTTGTCATATAACTGCTTTACCTGTTCTTTGCATACAAACATGAAGAGTAAATGAGAATTTACATGAACTGTACATACAGTCCCCTCCAAAAGTATTGGAACCGTAAGGCAAATTCCTTTGTTTTTGTTGTTCACTGAAGACATTTGGGTTTAAGATCAAAAGATGAGTATGAGACAAGAGTTCAGAATTTCAGCTTTAATTTCCTGGTATTAATATCTAGATGAGTTAAACAACTCCGGACATACCCTGTGACTGACAGATGTTTCTGGTTGCCAAGATGTTGATTGTTCAAACATTAAATAGCTCTGCATGACTAGTCTAAGTATCCATCCTTGGTTTAAAACTATAAAGACCGCATTTCTTGTTAAAGAGGATATACCAACATGAAGACCAGAGAGCTGTCTATGGGAGAAAAGCTAGCCATTGTCAAGCTGAGAAAAGAAAAAGCGACCAGAGCCATTGGACTAACATTGGGCATAGCAAGCACAACAATTTGGAATGTCCTGAAAAAGAAAGAAACTACTGGTGTACTGAGCAACAGACGTCGAGACCCGAACAGATCGGGCAAGGAAAACAACAGTAGTTGATGACAGAAATATTGTGAGAAAACATCAGTAAGTGACATCACCAACAACCTCCACAGTGTAAGGGTGAAGGTATCACAATCCACTATTCAAAGAAGACTCAGAGAGCAGAAATATAGAGGTCACACCACAAGATGCAAACCACTCATCAACAGTAAGAATCGGAAGGCCACATGGAAATTTGCAAAGAAGTACCGAGATGAGCCGCAAACGTTCTGGAACACAATCTAATGGACTGATGAGACCAAGATTAATCTCTACCAAAGTGATGGAAAGGCCAATGTGTGGAGAAATGAACTGCTTATGATCTGAAGCATACAAGCTCATCTGTGAAGCATGGTGCAGGTAATATCATGGCTTGGGTGTGCATGGCTGCTTCTGGAACAGGCTCATTAATATTTATTGAGGATGTACTGATGATAGTAGCAGCAGAAATAATTCAGAAGTGTACAGAAACATTCTGTCTGCCAATTTACGGAGAAATGCTTTGAAACTAATCGTGATGAAGTTTATCATGCAGCAGGACAATGATCCAAAGCTCACTGCCAACAAAACAAAGGACTTCATCAGGGGGGAAAAGTGCAAGGTTTTAGATAAGCCAAATCAATCATCTGACCTTAACCCAATAGAGAATGAATTTCACATCCTTAAGAGGAGACTGAAGGGAAACAAACAAGAACTGAAAGAAGCTGCGGTAAAAGCATGGAATAGCATTGCAAATTAAGAATGTAACAGTTTGGTGATGTTGATGGGTCACAGGCTTGAGGCAGTTATTGCAAGCAAGGGTTATGCCACCAAATATTTAATATAATTTATTTTAAGATTATTTGTTCCTTAACTTTTGCGCACCTAAAAATGCTGTGTTCTAATATAAACGGTGATATGTCCTAAGTTGTTTAACACACCTAGATGTGAATACCAGGAAATTCAAGCAGAAATTCTGAACTCTTGTCTCATGCTCATCTTTTGATCTCAAACCCGAATGTCTTCAGTGACCATCAAAAACAAAGGAATTTGCCTTGCCGTTCCAACACTTTTTAAGGCGAATGTATATCCTGACAGAAACGCTGTTACGAAACGCTGCTGCATTCAATAAACCCTCATCCTGTCTCAGATGGCTTCCGCAGGAGACAGCAGAGAGTCTGAGACGGTACCAGACAGCGCTGGCCCAAAGCGACCTCACCCTCTGCCCGGTGGGAATCAACACCGAATGCTACCGCATCTACGAGGCCTGTGCCTACGGCTCTGTGCCGGTGGTGGAAGATGTGCTGACTCCAGGTGGGTGTTCCGCTGCACAAAGATCGCCCCTGCGCCTCCTCAAAGCTGCAGGAGCCCCATTTATTTTCCTCAAGGACTGGAAAGAGCTGCCTGGCCTTCTGGAGAAGGAGAGAGCGATGAGCCAGGAAGAAAGGACTGAGAGGAGGAGGAGGTTGCTGGAATGGTACACCAGCTTCCGCCTGCAAATGAAGGACCGGTTCACAGAGGTTTTAGAGGAGGCCTTTTTCAAAAACAGCTGATTGCTTTAAAGCTCTGAGAAAAAAAAAACTATGTACATAACGAGGTACAATGTGGGTCTCATCGGGTAGAACGTCTTGGTATTTATGTAGGGTTACTGTTTGTGATGACAAAAGCTGTCAAAAACCTACTCCATGTTCCAGGAAATAATGAGATTGTGTCAGTAGAGCTTGTGTAATTAATATTTGCTTTCCATTATTTATTTTCTTTAACTGTCATTTAACCAGGTAAATAAGCTGTGAACCAATTCTCATTTTCAATATTGACCTGGCCATAGTTACAAGGGGGCAGGACAACACAAACAGTCACTTATAAATAAATGCATGAT
This sequence comes from Esox niger, assembly GCA_016801105.1. Lineage (NCBI taxonomy): Eukaryota > Metazoa > Chordata > Actinopteri > Esociformes > Esocidae > Esox > Esox niger. The sequence goes on along the minus strand of JACXGJ010000513.1, from coordinate 16,699 downwards.
AGAAATGCACAGTTTTCTGCAAGAGGCAAAGATATTTCATGATGTAATCATCTTAGTTTTAATAACAGATTAGTGGTTTCAATAATAATTGAATTATTTGAACACACTCCAAAGCAACATTGTAATGTACCTTTTAGTAAGGCCCAGACCAGTTATTTTATTTTAATCGATCGGATATCTGTTTCCCCTTAATGTTTAATAAACTTATTTAGTGTCTTTTGTAACAGCAGTAGGTGTAGTTACAATCCAATTGTGGCACACTATAATCTGCAAATGCCACAACAAACCATATCTACAATGTGTTTAGTTTGTCAATACAGTACATTTTCGTTTGTAAAATGAAGAACGGTTCGTGATACTTCATTTCTGTGAAATATTATACAATGTTTGTCTTGCCATTAAAACATATGTATGTTTTAATGGTTATTGAAAAGGATATTACAGAATACTGACTACAAGGACACCACAATACCATCTCCAGCAGATAGCGCTGTAAGCCACCATCATTGTACTGCTGGATCCATGTTAGTATAGCAACAAGTTAGCATGGGCACTGACGTTTATTAATGTACATTACTAATCAAGTTTCTAGCTCTATTTGTCATAAATAGGATACACAATGTATTGTAGATCTAATAAAATTCGTACTTGCATGTTCCACCATAACATTGCAGTTTTATTGAGCAAGCCTGGGTTGAACCTAGCCAATCACGGTCGCGTGATTTGGCAAAAGCATTGAGGAAAAGGCGCCTTTAACAATCGCTATGAAAAGTTGAAAACTTCAGCCGGTGTATGCTCCGGTAGTAATGAAACGCTTTCATTGCTTCAAGCCACACCCACCAAACCGCGCAAATACCCCAGTCTGTTCAACAACAGATTTTAGGCGAACGCAACGCACCTCTATCAGGAGGCATTCAATTGCCCTTAGATTCGCTCAGTGTTCAAACCGTTAACCTAGAGAGCATTCCTCATTTTGTACCCTTGAGAGAATAACTGGGGAATGTACAGTGTGATTCTACCTAACCAAAATAGCTACCCTCTAATGGTTTACGTTGATTTTAACAACTTTCACAGAATGATTATTCTAAAAACGTTCTGTGTTGGGTAGGGATTCTCTAAGAAACGTAGTATAGCATATTTTTTTTAAAAAATAGAAATTGTAGAGCTATTCCCAAGTTCATCTAGGTTTCATATACTTTGGATGTGACTAATATCATTTGCAGTTTACACTTACATGTAATTAAAGGGTTCTAGTCAATTACATTTGTCAGTACACAACATAGGACAAATGGCTCATGGCTTCTAATGGAAAGACTCAATGTAAAATATGTTATGTGCTGGTTTTCTTTTCGACAACGAATTTATAGTAATACCAACACAGTACTGCATTTTACCGAAGTATCGCTGGTAGTTCGTATAATAATTCCTTGTCACGTCACTATAGAACAACTTGGACAAAATGTGAACTATAAACACCGTCTTGGGGCGTAGGGTGTGGATGACACACTGTAGCCTATATGCCTGGGAAAAGTACAGCAGGTATCGGATATTATCCAATATTATCGCTTATGTTTCAATCTTTGCTAGTGTCCCGAAAATAGTGGTCGTCAATAGTGGTTAGACAAAGATCATGTCAATCCATGTCTTGTTTCCGCTATGTCTCTTCGATCCCTCCCATTTCGACAGTGACTCCCGCAGCTGTGCTGCAGTCAGTCTTGTCTGGGAAAAACAACGAGGCGAATGGGAAGTCTTGCCTGGGGAAACTAGAGAGCACCAAAGGAAGTAAAGGACACGAGTCGATATACTGTTGCCTACCTTGGTAACCCGCGAGCAATAAAACCGCGTGCTTTCTGTATGTTTTGAAGATGTTATACTTAACTGCGTGGATTATCTGATTAGCAAAGGTTATGCAGTTGGACCGTCTCGACATCACCGCTTTGCCTGTCGTGGCATAGCCAGCAGTTATCAGTGATTTCATTAATTGATAATAGTATTCCGCATTGGCTGCTCTGTTCTTGCAATATGCTACTGGTGTAGGAGAACAACGGAATAAACCAATTTCTTGAAGAACTCTTCCTTGAAAGTTGACTGTTTAGGTCGTGGCCCTGATTTTGGCTACCAATTGTTCGACTACATCAATCTGTGTATGATGCGTCGGATGTTATAGGCGTGCAGCAGATAAGGAGCCTTTTTTGTTCACTCAGATTTTTAAAAACTTTCTAACTGCTTTGAATCAACTTGAACATGTCAAATATAAAGTTCAAAAAGGATAAAGAAATAATTGCTGACTACGAGAGTCAAGTTAAAGGTACGTGTGTTTATATATATATATTTGTGTGTGTATATATGTGTATATATATATGTATATATGTGTATATATATATGTATATATGTGTATATATATATGTATATATATATATGTGTATATGTTACTTTTATTCTGTTATCCAAAGTGTAAACGAAGCATCAGATATTGGCTGCCTCATTCACTCTACAAGAGGTATTTCCTAATGACTCATGACTATTGAATATTTGTAATCTACAGTATTTACATAGATTGTAATGTCAACATTGTCCACTTTATTCAGATTCATAAAGGTAGCCTAACCCACATCTTTTTTCAGGAGTGCCATTTCTTCTCAATGGTAGACTTTGATATAAATGGCTCCACTTTGTCTTTGGGGTGTTTTTGTCACCAGACTAACCAGGTTTTCAAAATAACCAGAATACAGCCTGATTCTTATGCGGTTTATACATGTGCTTCTCGTGATGCTTGGCTTCAGGGGACATTTACAGGCATTCCTCAACTTTTGAAATATTGTCCAAGCCCCCAGCAAACCGACTGGGACCATGCAGTGGCTGTGTTAATCATGGGACCAGGAATTCTCTGGGTGCATTTGGGAGCGCCTATTCATGTTTCCATAGAAAACTATGTCCTGATAGTGGATGGTGGCTTGGAGGCGGTGGAAGGGAGAGGAAGCGGAGCTGCTTGAGGAATTACTAGATTGTGTACACTTGAGCAGGAACCCTCATTGGCAAGGAATGTGTGCCGTCGTTTTCCCTGCAATGACGGAGGCCTTTCTGCCTGTGTTCCAAGGTTGAGGCACAGTCATAAGGCACACTGGTTGCGGAACCTCGTGTTTGTCATGCAAAGCCAGCCAAATGGGGTAAAAATAACACCACTGACACAACTGTGAAACAATGGTCGGAGAGTAGCACGCGGGCAACCTGTTGCGCTGTGTCGCGGATGAGTCTATGTCTGTGTTGGGTTACAGTTGTGTTCTAAGGGTGATTCTGTGGGATGGTCCACCTGAGATTGCCCGGATAAAGTTAAGCATTGTTATGTAAAACCATGTTCAAAATGATCCTTTACCTTTTGATTTTAGGTATCATTGGAAAATAATAAGCTTGACGTTGACAGAGTTTTGGCCTTTTCAAAGTAGGCTGTCACAAAAAAAAAGTCATTTTAGTATAACACTAGGCATTGCTTTTTGAGAGATAAATGACCTTGACATAATCTTCAGAAGTAAAAAATAGTACAATATCACCATCTAAAATGTCACAATGATCATAAATAAGAACACATAAGGTACATGATGCAACAATGCTGTAAGAGTAACTGGAAAAAAATGAGGTTGCAGTATAGTCCCAGTGGTCAAGAGCATTGGGCCAGTAACCGAATGGTTGCTGGTTCTAATCCCAAAGTGGACATGGGGAAAAAGCTTGCCATTCTGTCCATGAGCAAGACAGTTGACCCGAATTGCTTCCAGGTCGTTGCTGTAAATAAGAATCTGTTCTGAGCACACTTAACTGGTAAAGTAATAGTAAAAATAAGTTCTGTTGACTTAAATGCTGTGGCCTGTAGAAAAAGGCCATCACCTCATTTCCCAAAATGCCTTACCCGTTGAAAATGAATGAATACAGACTTGTTTCACTGACTCCCATAGTAATTAAGTGTTTTGAAAAGATCACGGTGTGCTTGAGATTAATTCAGACATGAATCCTGTGTTAGACCCTTATCTGTTTGCCTATAAGCCCGTTTCAGGGGGGCGGATGATGGTATCATTAGCAAATTACAAATTATCGTTAAGGATCTGGAAAACCCCAAAGCCTCTACCGGGCTTTTTTATTTATTGATTTCAGTTCAGTGTATAACACAATGCAGCTCTATGTCCTACTCAGCATGTTAAAGCAGATGGGCCTTAAACCCTACACCATTAGATTTAACAACTCATTCCTGACAAGCCTTACTTGGCAAGTCATAGCTCCAGGTAACCTTGATAATCTACAGTAGAATACTGTATTTGGACAGTGACACCAGTTTTGTTGCTGTTTACTACAGCACCTTTTACTTAAAACTATACAATGACGATAGGGTTTTAAAGTATAGGCCGTCAGCTTAAATTTTATTGTATTTCCATCCAATTTGGAGGAATAGTTTACAAATAACAGCACGGTCCCCTTGTTTAAGGGTTTCAATGTTATTTGGACAGTTGGATTCAGAGCTGTCTCTTATTGGGCAGGTGCATTTGTTTGCAGCATTAGTGAATGCACAAGAGAGCTGTCTAGTCTTGATTCTAGGGTTTGCATTTGCATTTATAATCAGTTGTTAGCATCTTAAAAAAGCACTTCACTACAACAGGCCTAGTTCTTTTTCGCAACTTTTTTTGCGTAAAATTTTTACGTTTGTGAAATTTAATAACCTTTAGGTGGTTGTAACAAAAAAGGTACCATGTACAGAATAAATTGTATTCTCTCATTTAAATGGAAAGACGAGGTTGTAAAATCCCTTTGACACCCCAGTTCTGTTATTCTCAATGCCGTCTCGAAGGCTTGATATTAGCTGATTTCTATCTCTGAAGCCAGAGGCTGGTCTTCATACATACGCTGATTATTTAAGAAGAGCAACGTCCATATGAGGTGCTAGTTCTCAGCCTCAAAGTCATGCCTTCGGAAGATGGTCTGCTTTATTTAGAGAACTGCCAATTTGTGAGACAATCCACCCTCAACTTCTGGTATATTATCAACTAGCAGTTCAATGTCTATCTGTCTTCGAAGACAGGTTAAGCTTTCTACTCAACTTTTGAGAGTTGTATGGAGAAAGGCTAAGTGATTGTTATTCAAGTCAGTAATTTAGCCTCATATATCCTCTTGTGTTCTTTGCTGTCTGACAGTCTCTTGGCTCAGTATTCTCAATCAAAGCCTAATCTGTCATTCAACTGACATTCACTTCTTAAGCATCTTTCAAGAGAAGCTTTTTATTCTTCCCTACCAAATGGAATTAATGTTGATGAAGTCATTTCACATTCAAGGTTATAGGAAGTTATTAAAAGTGAAATTATTGGAAAGTCTGCCGCTCTGAAATCAAAGTTTTTAACTTTGCCAAAGCACCCACGTATCTTTGACTTACAGACCGTTATAAAATGTTGAAGGTACAGCTCATTAGTGTTTAAGCCAGATGAAGAGGACCCAGATTTAATGGGATTACCCTGTCATTCTGAACTAAAACTACCTTTCCCTTATTTGTTCTCTTCACCCCAGAGGCACCTGTTGTTGGTTTGATGTTTAGTCATGGCATGCCATCTGTATAAATAGTATGTTTTCAGGGTTTTCCTGGCTGAAAATTAATCAAAGGTGATACCCCAACACCCGCTACTCTGCGCTCTATTGGATGCCCCTCTTTGATATACTTTTTATAATATATGGCCACTTTTAACACTATAAAAGAAAACAACTACTTTTTTCCCTACGGTCACGTTTTCACAAAAAACTATGTTTCAGCTATGATGCCTGTGGAATAGTGGTTAATCCATGGGCGTTATAAAAGTTCCTGTAATGGTAGTGACATGAACAGAATCAAAACATAGGCCTTACAATGCAAATGTTTGGGTGGGGTGCTTAGACACAGCAGTGTCATTTAGTTTGGTGGGAATGCAGATTTAGTGATTCAAAATGCTGTTGCCCCAAAATGCTTCTACTTTTCCAAATGTTTTATAAGAAGCTGAATAAATAAACAGCTAACATTAACAGATTAGGTGAACAGCATTTTTATGAGAGAGTGAACTTACATCCAGTGAATAAAAAGTACATACAAAAATACGCTGCTGCCCACTGTGCCCTTCCCATAGGCTGCTCTTTATTTAAACCCAGTTCCCGGCTCTTCCTGTGGCTCCTTGGGCAACGGACTGCTAAAACCACCATTTTGTCAAAATGTTAATCATCAAAACATTCCGGTCTTCTCTTTACATTATACAATAGTCACTGGGAAGAAAAACAGTCAGAAGCAGCTTGTGGAAAGCTAGCTCAGAATGTTGAACATATGCATTGTTTTCAGTCTGCTCAGTGAACTTGTTTCCTAGTCGCTGCTACTCAATGAATAAAAACATGTGTTTATTCATTGTTTTTATAGTGCATCCCAATGACCAAAGACGACTATGGGCAGGACTTTTGAAATGGCTAACCTATAGTTCCTAGTTGACTGTTTTTTCCTACAGTTTTTAAACAAACCCACCAATCCTTTCAGGGATTTCCATTATATTTAGTATGTCACAATCCAAATCGGGTGTCAACCTGGCTTTGATCTAACAGTTGATTTGATGACATGCCTTGGAACATGTAATGCCAGTGCCTTTATTAGCGATGTGGTCTGTCTTACTGTGCCAGGAGGCTGCCAGTTCATTCCATGGGACAGTTTGTGGCCTGACAGCTGTTTTTCCTTAGCATCTTCATTCTTGTACAGACTAAATGGGGTAATGTGCAGGTTTATTAGGCTCGTTCCAATTCTGTGGTCTGTGTGGTTGTATTCTGGTTGAGTTTGCAGACAGTGCTGAGAGAAGCCAATTTATTGTCACATTTTGGAGTTGTAGGTTCCCAAGGACTGTCTGATGCTAGAATGGAAATTGGGCATGACCTATTTAATAGGTGCCGGTACCTTGTATCCAGAGTGTTATGTCCTCAAAGGAAAGCTTGAATGGTGTGTTATTGTATTGTCTGCCTTTCTGATCTGATTAACTGGGTCAAAAGACCCTGACATGGAGAATATATAGAAATGTCTCAGAATGAACGTGGCTTGCTTACAGATTACATTCACAGATGCTCTTATTTTCCAGGCCTTTCTTGCTGGTTGGTGCAGTGAGTGCATACATGCATAGATAGTTGTACTTTTGGATTGGTGTTAATAAACGTCTTAATTGGGGTACGATGTGTGAGTTGGGTTGAAGGCAGCTGACAGCGTTCGCACCTTTTTCGGCGACATTTAATTTCCTCATTAACATGGTGTGTCGGTTGCAGTTTTTTAGTGGACACTCTTGAACCAGAGCGACTTGTTATTTAGTGGTTGCATTAGTTTGAGTACCGGTGCGCTCATTTTCTTTGCTGTGCTGCTTCTCCTGAATCCAATCGTGGGGAAAAATCTAAATGATTCCACACGGTGTGAATTGCCACGTCATTGTCACTGAAAGGAATGAGACATGCTGTAATGAAATGCACACAGATCGTCTTTCTCTTCCTTCATCGAGAAACGTGTTTCTATTTTCTTCATTAATCAGATATGCTTATTCAACTTTCCATACAAGGCCGTGCATGAACGGGCCTTGTCAGGTACAGATGCTCCTGTCCTCACAGTGTGTCAGGAGAATTACTAACGGAGTGACGGGGAAGCCACCAACAGAGGTCAACCGCTACACGTGTTAAACGCAGGTAAACTGTGGGCTCCCTAATGCCTTCAGGGTTGTCTTTGGGCCTCCGACAAGCCAACGGAAATCTACCAGCGCATAGTCTTAAAAGCGCCCTACAGAAAGGGACAAGCACACACACCTACCATCTGTTTCACCAGCCCCCTCCGCTTGGTGCCGAAGTCTTATGTGATGCGCGTGTGCCTCGCTGTCTCCAGCCCCGGCGGTACGATCTGAAGATGGGTGTGGCCAGTAGGTTATTGACAGTACCATCTGGCCACTCGTCCTTTCTGCAGTTTAATAGACGCAGCGGTTCACAAGCCCCCTGCCCTGACCCCCCACTGGGCTTTTCACTCGGGCCACAAAGCCATCGGGACAACAGTGCAGAGCCCCCCACTCATGCCCAACGCTGAGCCCTGCCCAGTCCCAGATCCCAACAATAAGACTGGAGATCGAGTAGCACTGTTGCAGTGGGAAAGGATTAAAGGACACAGGCTTTTGTCTTCGACGTTAACTTACACTGGATCATCGAATTCCCTTATCTATAACCGAGCAAAGGCCGAGCCACGTTTGGACCACAGTACCTAAGAGTTTGGCAAGGATGGTAAACCTCTGTCACGGGAGGAAGTGGGTGTTTTTCCTCTCTGCCTGTCAGTCTGTGGTGTTAGTCATGTAGTATAGGATGTTTGGGTGTGACCTGACTGGACTGCCCTGTAACGGGGCCATTTGGTTTGGGGATTTAGCTGCAGTGCACCAGTGCTGATATGAAAAATGCCCCATTAATGGAGTGGGACTCTGCTGTGGTGCGAGACTGCTGCTGGGATATTACCCACGCTGCCTTGCAACCGACAGGTGGATAAACCGATGGATGAAGATCGACACAGCTGCTCTCCAGGGCTCAGTTGGGGGTACCTTTGGGGTGGGATGGTAATATGGTAAATGGACAGACCAGCAACTTGCCTGTTGGGCGATCTTTCGGGTGGTTGGGCAGACAAACCCACACACTGATTGATGTGAGGGGGTTGAGTCCAGATACATTTAATTTTATAATCTGTGAATGTCAAGCCAAAGGAAATGTAAGCGTTTTGCCATGGAGGAATCTCTTCCAGACCCGTGGAAACCTTCTAGAAGGTGTGCTGGGGCAGTCAGTCCCAGGCCCGCCTATTTCCTCCATTTGCTTAAACAATGTGACATCTGCCACTTTGGCTTCCGCCTTTCTATTTTTAAAGCCTGACTGACCGCATGAATCTGTCCACAAGTTGTTGTATCCTGGCTCAGGTACCTGGCTTGTCCTGTAGCAACCGTCTGGGAAGAGGTCAAGCTGCGGCCTAAATTGCCCTCGACGACTTCAGGACCAGGGCTTATTCAAGGGGACGGTGTTCCCGACACTGATTAAGTCCAGTCCTGGGCTAAGAAGCGATTTAGATTCTCCTTTCAACATGTCTTAGACCGGGATTAGTCTTAATCCTTTGTCTGGGCTGACTACCAGGCTGCACCGTGGTCTCAGGCGCCGCATCACGGCGCGGCGGGGCGGGGTTCACTGCCGTTAGAGCCATGACGTGGTTCGTAGCCTTGACTCTGCACTTCCCGACGTGTGACCGGGAATTCCACGGGGCAGTGCATTGTGGCCTGCGTTGACACTGGCCCGGGCAGAGACAGTATTGGCAGATATATCCTTGACACGTCGCGCTTTAGCGTCTTCCTGCACGCTAATTGGGGGGGTCTTTGTTTTGGAAACATGCCCTGGAGATAAAATAATGACATGTGTAGCTGTATTGTAAGTGCTTCATAAAGTTGACATGATGAGCCTTTACTGCAACCACTTCATTATCAACCCGTGTAAAGTGAGACGCTAAGTCAACCCTTACATTATTTATGCATTCAGAGCAGAGACCGCTAAAAGGCTGCGTTACTACGATGATGACGATGATACTTTCTCAGTTAAATAGGATTCAGTCCACCCAATGTTAGGGGAACTTAAGCCCCCCCCTCTACGTTAATCTATAACCAAATCAAGTGGTCATTCTTTTGTAATGAGTCTGAGACTGTTTTATCTGTTGTCTTGTGTGTCATTTCTGTTTCATTTTGTCCTTACTGTCATGTCAGTCACGCACAGTAAAGTATGCATGGCATGACATAAGATTACGTACAGTAGTTACTCATTCATGTTGGTTTCTGGCTGTTTTGGCTGTTTCCTGCACGATAAAGATGCATTCCAAAGCTAAGCCTGCGTTGCCCTGGTTTCATGTGACCTGCAGCCTCTAATTGTGTTCCAAACGGCTCCCTATTCCCTAGACCTTTGTCTACGGTGTTCCACAACATAGATTAATAATATGGTGCTATTGAGGACGTGGTCCCTCTTTGCGTGCCTTGCATTCTACAGGTCCCCCAGAGACAGTCTATCCAGCCTGACTCGCTTTAGGGTTCAGAGTCAAGATATTGAGATTCAGTCCAACGATCCAACGTTTGGCAGAGACTGCAACCAAGCAGATTTTATTGTTCTGACCAGTTCAGCCATGTCCACCTACATCAAACAGGCAGTTCCATTTCTTGCCGTTGAGGAAGTCCAGTGCTGTATGCCCTGTCTAGGGTTGTTTTAGTGTCCCAGTATGCAGATTCCTTCAATGGACCTCATAGTCATCATACCGAATTCTATCAGCTCCTGATTTGTATGAATGGAGCAGCATTTTTTTTATTTTATTTAGAAAAACATTTACACGCTATGCTCTACATAATGTGACTATGAGGTCTTAATGAAGGACCATCCAGTGTTGTGATCTTTAATGACAACAGTGAAGCAAACTGTTAAGCATCCCACCCAAACGATAGCAGCCTCTGCACAGTGCTGTATCCCCTTCACTCTTTAGGGGAACAGTGCACCTTACTGGCCCTCCAACATCACTTCCAGTAACATCTGATCCCTCACCAGGCAGACCAGTAGCGGTTTGCAGGGTGCATGTTTCTGGCTATCCTCTATGTAATTAGCCTTTATATTATCCTGTTAATGTCTTACGTAATTGTTTAAATATAGCTTATCTTATTATCCTTCTGCTTATGCTGGTCAGTTATAGCTGCCATTTACATTTGATTCTGAATGGGGGGAATGTCTGGGGGTTGTAGCGCGTGTCCACTGTGTGTAGTCATTTCTGGTTTGGCAGAACAGGTTTTGGTTAAGTTTCTTTTTTAACTTCACCTGGAGTGAACAAACGGGGCAACGGTCACCCCACTAGTTGCGCTTGCTTAGTTTCCTGATGGACAGGAGATTAATTTACTGAGCCCCGGACTCTTGTCCTCATATCCTGGATTCTTCTGTCTTTCCCTGCTGACCTGTGGAAAAGGAGGCTTTGAGATGACTGCCACCCTAATCAATAGCTAAAGGCTCCCCCTTCAGCTAGGCATCCACCAACAGATGTGTGGGTCTGTGCTTAGGAGGTAGAGCGAGAGGGGGAGCTGCTTTTTAAAAAGCAGCGGTCAATGAAATGTCAGCCAAAGGCCTTGTCTTCTTTGTATCCTCTAAGCCTGATTGATTATAGTTGGAAACCATAAGGAGGAACCTTCTGTCTTTGACTTCTGTAAAAATACTATAAAATGTCTCCTATAGTTTGAAGCCACTGCCAGCTCTTGCTCACACCCTGTCACGAATCTCAGTGAATTTTTGTAATGTGCTGGAAAGAGGGTTTTTCTGTGGTCTCCCATGACTTATCCCGGACACAAAAAGGGCCTTTGTAGGCAAGAGGCGACTGATGAGAGGGCGCAGGCCTGTGTCTAAGGAGAGCTGGAGGAGAGCTGGCTGTCTGAGCCGGAAGCCCCAGGCTGGTCTTGTGTTCAGCGGGACAGCCTGAACTCCCCTACACCCTCCCCAGAGGAAGAAACTGGAGACAAGGGTAGGGTTCCAGCCACGGATGGGAGCAGCACTCTGTTGAAGAGGAAGAACTGCCCCTTAAGGATATATAGATCTTTTTTCCATATTTCTCCTCATTGTGTTTGTACTAGGGCCGGTTATCAGCACTGATCTTTCAATAAGATTCATAGGGTCCTGATTGAATTGTGATTCGATTTCGATTTTATTTAGATATAGTTATAATTTCATTACCAAGATTGCTTGTGCGGTTCTCTGACAATGAAGGCTATGAACTGCACAGGGTAAACTAATATATCTTGGGAGATTGCTAAAGACCAATGTTAAACATGTACGACCAGGCCCAAAACATTACACTGAATTGCTTTTATTTCAACGTAGAACTGAATCAGTCAGTCGTACACAAGTCTTTTTAACAAAACCTAAGTGACCACGCCACCAAGCTGGAGCTCAGTTTGTGCGCCAAACAGCCAACATGAAATAGCTCCATCAATGCCACAACATGTATCATATTGGCAGCATTGTCTGTCTTGATGGCTGGTTCTTTCTCTGTGACCTCCCACTCATTTAAGACCTCCAATGGGAAAATGCGTAGGTTTATGTAAACGATTTCTGGTTTTTAAGAATTGATTTCAGATCATCCAAACAAGAATCCCAATGAATCATATTTAGCCTCTGTTCTGTCCTTGAATCTGCATGTAGCCTGCAAGGCGCAAAGAAATAAGATATTTGTTTAAAGCCAAATGGATCGTAATGGAGAGCTCATTGGGCTTAATGTAACGGTCCCTCTGGCTTTTCATGCAGTATGATATTTATGAGACTTTTTAACCGAACAAATGCAGCATATCTATTCAGTGCCCAACCTGAAAGGCATGTTTCTACTGTATCATCTGGTGGCCTGGGGCAAATGGACAAGAGAAAAGCTTTGTACAAGATCCCCACTGAGTTCCAGCTCACAGAAAACGCTGAATTAGACGCACACACTTAGTGCCAGGCCCTTCTCATCGACCAGATTTGCATCTTGATAGCATAGAGGATTGACAAGTCAAATAAAGCAGGGTCATTTGAAAAGATCACACAAAGCAGAGAGCAACATCCCATAACGTACATCGATTTCTGCCCCCGTTGGGACACCCTGCTGTCCTCTTCAGTCTCGTGCACACTGGCCCCTTAGTCCCGGCCTCTCTGTCCCCCTGCGCCTGCTTCTCCTGTCCTACATGGCTGCCTTACTGGCAGGTGAATTGTCTTGCCTCTGGCCCTGAACGCTGTGGCAGCAGTGGTCCTGCAACTGAATTATTCACCCTCTTCTTCCCTTTAACTTTAGATGATCAGCCCACTCTTGCATAACTGGGAAAATGTGTAACTTTCTGTCCCCAATGTCAAGACTTTGTTTCAAATATTTTGCTGAATGCACAAAACAGATGGTTAGTACAAGAATTTTATAACCAAAGTACAGCTTTGGGATAAGGCAAGGAAATGTAGTCAGATGCAGAAACATTCCAGACTACACATTGTCTTTAAGCTTTGTACTATACCCATTAACTCTAAGTAGATGCAATTTCATATCCATTCACGGATTATTTCAAAAGAGTGATTATCCTCAGAAATTCCAAGGATAAGTTGTTTGTGTGTGTGTGTGTGTGATAGATGGTATCCTTCACCCTGCTTGCAGCCCTTACAGAACTTGTTGTGTGTGTGTAGGTCCGTGTAGAGGGACTGCCGTGGTTTGTTGTTTAATGGCGTGTCAGGCGGGACATGTGGTCGCCTGGGCATGCGGTGCATGTTGGAGTGAAGAGCAGGACTTTGACACTGTATAGACTGGGGGCACAGAAGGGACTGGCCTACTCATTTCTGAGGGAGAGACTCACCTGCAGTCTTAGTGGCAAGGGACTGTACACTGATATCCTTCTGTCTCTTAACTCACTCTGATATACACAATGTGGCCCAGTGCCTCCATTTCCAACTCAGCTGGGATTGTAGTTCTCTACGATCGTGGCGTAGCTAAAAGGTATGCTATAGTACAGTATATGTTAACACAACAATTTGAAAGTCAAACCACCACAGCTTCAGCTATAGGCCCACTGATTATATTTCAGTTCAAGAAGGATGAGAACCAGTGCAGTTGATGGCCCAGAGAGAGACATTGCTGTGGAATCGAGAGTGGGGGGTTGGCCAGAGAAGACGACAGGATGTGATAATCCATAACGTTCTCAACATTCCCATCCCGTATAATTTCCTGGGAATAGGGGTGAATTAACAGCATTTTATCATATCCTCTGTTCTATGCCCAGATTAGGACTAGACTTGGGGATGATTGTTTTCTATCCTCCCCTGCCATGACTGGTCCTTTTCAGTCTTTGAACACTTCCTCATTCTCCATGGATGAGCTTTCAGTACAGATGCCTGCTGATAAAATACAGGCAGGTTGGCTTGCTGGGGCACCGAGCAAGGAGTGGGACTGAGGTAGCTGCAAGGTGGGACCTGGGTTAGATATTTTCTGGTCACGGCATATACCGACAGAGCCCATGTTTCCATAGATAGTTGTGCGAATAGGCTCAGAGTTGTTCAGGGTACACGGATTAAATATCTGACAGGGCGGCCTTGTCTGCTTGCAAAGCAAAATTCTACTGGTTGGCTAATCTCATGCAAGGTTGTAGAATTTCAAACTAGGCCTTTGTTAGCCAATGAGAATTAGACATTTCTCTTTTGAATTCTTCATCTCAATAGGTTTTGGCATGAACAACCTAGCCAAACAACAATCTCCACAAAACATGTGTCTCGTCGACCTGAGCACCAATCACTACATTGTAATGTTGTTGCGGGACAGCTGAGTTTACAGAGCATCTGAGCATCTGACCAAAATAAGGCAGTTTTGCTTCCTTAAAGCTTGTAGGGTCATGTTACTACAGTAGCAAGTCAGCTAACTGAGGTATTAGTGAATTTAGATTTGTAGGCTAATCGTTAAGAATATGAAGTCGCTAGCCTGGATTTAATAGCCAGCTTTTTATTTGCAGAAATATTGCTCCATTTTTAGCAACGCCTCACATCTTATTAATTATTTTCAAATGGCTAAAACGTTCCTAAGTGAACTCCCATAGAACAATATGGTCACTCCCACTGAGGCCAAATGTGGAAGGGTTGTTGTGCAAGTAGCCAGGGGAGGTCAGTGGTTGGCTGAATGCTACTGATCAGGTATGAAAGGAACTGTCTCTTTTCTGATATTACATTGTGGCTGCACAGTTTGTCCTCCTAACTGTTAGGTTAGATAGCTTGCATGATCTTCTGTTGGTCTGCTTTCTAATTTCTTCCAGATAAAAACATTTCAGCTTGCAACTCTTTAATAAGTAATTCTGCTTCTGACACCAGCCATTCACCTTCAAGTGTTTTACTCTATGCAGCGCAAAGAATCTCAATAAAAATATGTTGACCTGTGCATCCCTATGTGGTAGCATTCAACCCAATGGCAGTGTCTGGTAGAAGGCAAGGGAATCCTCCCACCTCCCCACCTGGGCTCGGTCACATTCCCCTCGTGGCTGTCCAGATACGCCTTCTGTGTTGTCTCTGCGGCCTCCACTTTGCCCTCAAATCCTTCCATCGCAGACGCAACTTTTCAACCCTTGGATGGAAGTCATTTTTACGTTTTTATGTTGACAAGTAGAGTAGCTTGAAAAAAGGCCGAACACGCGAACGTGCCCGCTGTCCAATTGACTGAATTAAACATCTTCAATGTGGGAGTTAGCAGAAGGAATGGAACATTCCGAGTCTCTCAATTTATAATGTCTTTGCCAGAAACACGCGTTCATTGCAGATATCTCAGGATTATTGGTTTGCAGCTACCGAGAATAAAACTGCAGTCATGGGTCTGACGCAAGCCTTGTTGTGTGAGCGGAGACACCCTGAGGCGTTTCTGCGGTGAAACACGGGTCCCGGCTGCAGACACATCCAAGCCTCTGACTAGGGAATCTGCTGCTGCACATTCGTCCCAATCAAGATGTTTACGTGGGGCTGAAGCATCTCTCTACAGGTGGAATATCTCCGCTGTCACAACGGCAGTCGTGAGGCAGGGAAATATGGATACCTTTCCTAAGGAAACCTCACTGTCTTTTTAGAATGTCGACGGAATCGTCATCGAACTGCTCTGATGTCATGAGGGCGGCCAGGCTGCGGCTGATGTTGATGTCTGTCCACTGGCCTGTGGCTGATATTGGTTTTACTGAGAATGGTTGGTCAGGAGATTAAGTGTGCAGGGTGATGGGCAGTTAAAAAGTACAAGCGTCTTTTTTCCACTTTGGCCCTCAGGGTAGTAAATGTGATTGGTCCCATCTCCTGCCTGTCCAGTAGAGACCGGCAACTGACTTACTCCAACATTGACCACGTAATTCTAGGCGAAAATCTTTTCTGCTGCCGTTTTTTTCCCTGTTATTTCTATTCTTTTTTGTAAAGTGCATTTGAAATGTAACACATTTTGAATTGCACTGTGTATGAATATGTTTAACAAATGAACTTGCCTTGCCTGGTGTCTGAATGCCGCCATGTTGTGATCCTGCGCTGAGAAGTGAGCCTAATGTTGGGTTACAATGTTGGGTTACAACCTATGATATGGGAGTGAGTGTATAGTGTGCTTCAGGTGTTCATATTCAACAATGGTGTTATCACTCAAGTGTTAACCATTAACGTCTACGTTTTAACAGTATGTTTTCAATCATGAATGGGGTTGATTTATTTCATTGGTTTTGATGGCGATGGAGCTTGATCAAAGCGAATATTTCCATGGATCCATTCAGACTGGTCCAGCAGTACCAGACAGCTGAAAGAATGACTTGGTCCAGGACACTAGAATGACCAGGGTCGTCTCTAGAAATAAATGGATGTGGGGGGCTAAGCCTCGTTTTGGTGGGGCTGTGCATACTCCCCAAAACATATTTTCAACATTTATTTTTAGAGTAATAATGGGTGTTACATTTCTCAAAATACGGTTATTTTTGGTCAATATTGGCTGAAAGTATACCTGTCTCATAGTTTGTGTTAAACACTGATCTATTGATTTCAATTCTATCTAAATACAGATATTTCAGTCCACTCTGTCTTCATCCATCCAACACCAAGAAAAGGCACAAATACTGCTGTATGTAGCCAAATTACTTTTATCAACTATAGTTTATAGTAA